>APFE030205677.1:217272-255399 GCA_000404065.3 Pinus taeda | reverse complement strand
TTCTGTTCATTCTTTCCACAACTCCATTTTGCTGAGGAGTTCTTGCTGTAGAGAATTCTCTTCTTATCCCATGTTCTTCACAGAAATCGAAAAATTCATTTGAAGTAAATTCCCACCTCTGTCAGATCTGAGGCACTTAATTTTGTGACCTGATTGTTTTTCAGCCATGGCTTTGAAGGATTTGAATTTTTCGAATGCTTCATCTTTGTGCTTCATAAGTCCTAACCAGACAAACCTGAAGAAATCGTCAATGAATAATATCAGGTATTCTTCTCCTCTAGGTGTTCTTTTACTGAACGGACCGCATGTATCTGTATGAACTAGTTCAAGAGGCATGCTAGCTGATCCTTCTTTCTCTGGAAAGTTAGTTCTGGTCTGTTTTCCAAACTGAGATGATTTGCATATGGTGTTGTCAGGAATTTTGATATCTGGAAGATCGCGAACTGGTTGATATTTGCATGCTTTCCTTATTTGTGAAAAGCTTAGGTGTCCCAACCTCCGATGCCATAACCAGTGCTCATCATTCTTGCTTAGGTAGCATTGTTGTTGTCCTTCTTCAAATATGTATAGATTATTTGGAGTTCTTTTGCCTTTGATCACTGTTTTACCTGTATCAAGATCACGAACAATACATCCATTTGATCTGAATATCACCTCGGTTCTTTGATCACACATCTGAATGACACTTAGAAGATTATGTTTCAATCCATCAACATACAAAACATTTCCAGCCTTGACCTTTTCTTTTAACTGAGCAATACCTTTTCCTTTTATAGTTGCAGGAGTATCATTTCCAAAAGAGGCTTTCTTTCCTTTTTCTAGAGCAGAATATGACTCAAGTTTTTCTTTATCACCTGTCATATGCTTCGAACATCCACTGTCAATGTACCATAGATTTTCTTGTCCCTCTGCATAAAATGCTATCCACATCTTTCTGTTTGAGGTTCCTTTATTCTCCATGTTTTGGTGCTTGAAACTTGTTCCTTTTTCTGCTGTAACCTGCTCCTGCATTCAGAATCTTTATGACAAAAGTTATTGCAATTAGAACATTGTTCCTTTTTCTGCTGTAACTTGCTCCTGCATTCAGAATCTCCATGACCAAATTTATTGCAAATAGAACATTCGACTTCATTTTCAAGAGCTGAAAATTTGTTATAGGTCCTTTTTGAAATCCCAGTCATACTCCTTTGCTTTTGAGCTTCTCTAGTCATGATTGTTTTATATGCAACACATTGAGCTGCTTTGTGACCAAAATTATGGCAAGAAAAGCATTGTCCATTGAAGAAACTTCTGCAGTTATCGAATCTACCTGCCACGTGATTGTAATCTCTATTGTTATTCATTCTTGAACCAGATTGAAAAGACCTTACCTATGGCTGGTTGTAACCTCTGTTCATTCTTAAAACAGCTTGCTGATGGCCTTTATTTGCAATTTGTCCCTGCTTTACCTGATAGTCTCCATTGTGCTTTTGCTCACTCCCTTTTGCTACCTCAAGATAACTCTTTGAAGTGGATGCTTGAGAAGTTTCTCCAGTATAGCCCAAACCTGTCTTGTTTAGAGGAGAACGCTGAACATTGATAATCTCATCTAGAGTTTCCGATCCTTTGACAAACTTAAGATTAATTGCTTTTGTTTTCTCAATCTCTTTTCTAAGAGCAACAATTTCACCTTCTAACTTTTCAAAATGTTTTTCCTTTTCATCAATTTGAATTTGTAGAGTAACAATGATCATATTCCTTTCTTCTATAACTCTCTTGAGTCTAGTAATTTCGTCATAAAGGTTGTCTACATCTATAGCATCCATATAATCATCATCATCAAATGCCATTAACATTTTATATTCATTACCTCGTTCATCTTCATCACTATTTGATAGACCATCACTATCTTCATGAGTGTAGTAGTTTTTCTTATTTGCACCCTGTTTCTTGTTCCATCTAGCAGGTTCCTTTCCTTTATCCTTATAAGGACATTTTGCAGCATAATGACCTACTCTTCCACAAGCAAAGCATTTAAAAGGTAACTTACCTCTGAACCTTCCAGAACCCCTTTGAAGATTTCTGACAAAGTTTGATTCTTCTTCTTCTTCTTCTGGTATGTGACTTGCTTCTTAATACTCTCCTTTTCCTGATGCCTTGAAAGCAACTTCTCTTCTATCTGATGGACCTCTCTTTCTCATTTCATAAGCAGTTAGAATTCCATGTAGCTGAGACATAGTAAGAATTCGTAGATTTTCTTTTTCTTCATTGCAGCTACTTTTAGATTCAAGGACTAGGGGGACAATGATCTTAGAACCTTTTCAACCACAATGGCCTCTTTTATTTCTTCACCCAAATTTTTCATACAATTAACAACTTCATCTACCTGAAGGAAATAGTTAGCCACACTTTCATCATTATACATCTTGAGAGTCTCATACTGAATCCTGAGAGTTTTGAAGTTTGGCACGCTTTACCTGTTCATCTCCTTCATAGCTTGTGACAATTTTGTCCCATATTTCTTTTGCGGATTTATAGTGCATTACCTTCATGAATTCTGATTGGGATATACATCCTAATAGGGTACTGACTGCTTCTGCATTTGTTTCATACTTCCTTTTCTCGTCTGCATCTGTAGGAGTAGTTGAAGGAAAAGCATAGCCTGTCTCTACAATGTTCCAAACTTATGTACCAAGAGATTGAAGATAGGCAGTAACTCTTACCTTCCAATAATTGAAGTTTGTCCCATCAAAACCGGTGGCCTGATTGATGCTTCTTTCTCGTAGTTGCTCATGATGAACGATCTACCTTCAAGCGATCAAGCTTCTCTGAAGGACCTGCTCTGATACCAATTGTTGACAATAATACTGAGAGGGGGGGTGAATCAGTATTATCTAATTCTTTACCAAATCTTTCTTATTTATACTTTGAATTATTTTTGCATACCAATACCATAAATAATGAGCATGAACAAGAAAATCAGACAGTCACATCAAAGAACACCAGATATAAGGTGGAAACCCAATGTGGGTGAAAACCACCTGGTGCAATATGTCTCTATCTTCTTTCAAATTAGAAACTCCTTTTACAATGGTCTTGTACTGGTGCAGTCCTTTACCAGTACGCAGGCTGCAACCGCAGAGAGCTACAACTCTCTCTCGTTTTCCAGTCTCTCCTGGAAGGGAGCTACAACCCCCTACTTCTTTTCAAGGACCACTTTTCATAAATTTTCAAACTGGATCCATATACATCAAATGATCATCAAGTACATGTAAATTATACAGTCAGTTGTAATAACCAGATCAACAATAACATAACTGAACCCAGAACACCTTATCAACAAGAAAAATTCAACCCAACAGAAGATCTTAAAACAGATACGCAGTTTTCTTTCTACTGGCCTGCGTCACTACGCACTTCATCCTCTGCTTCTCTGCGTATACCCGCAGAGTTACTTCTGCTGTGATACGTGGCCACGAACTGCTCCTTTCACTGATCTGCGTACAGTATGCACCAAAATGTACTATTGCGCCGCGTACTGCACAGTAGGCATGCACCCAGAAGAACTATTTCACCGTGTACTATCACAGTAGGTACGCACCCAGAAATACTGTCGCGCCGCGTACTCAACCAGTAAGCACGCACCTGAAACACTATCGCGCTGCATACCCACGCAATTCACCTTTGTCGCCTCTGCGTACCCACGCGCTATCCCTTCGTCTCTTCTGCGTACCCATGCACTGACCCTTTGTTTCCTCTGCGTACCCACGCACTGTCATTGTCGATCACTTGCGCACCTCTGATTAGGGCCAAAATACAGTCAGATACTCAGATCTGATCTTGCACTCGAGAGATCACCCTTTACAGATTCGCTTCCAACTTCTCTTCTAAAGATCAAGCCTTTTAAACCGAGATCCCAATATCAGATCTTAAGATATTCAATGCTCAAAACATTCCCAAGCCAAATGATCTCCTTAGCTTTATATAGTAAATCTCTTCCTTAAATCATGGATTAATACCACGGGCCAACACCATAATAACACAAAACCGACGGCTAAATACCATGAGAAACCCCACGTGTGGGCGCTTTACTGTCTTGAAGTGTGTGCACTAGGGTACGCACCCCATGAATGCGTAACCCGCGTATTTGGACGCGGTCCCTGCATGGTATACCTGCGGGTACGCACCTCCTGAACTGTTCTCCTGCGTACTTCTTTATTTTCATCAAAATGAGAGCCATGCCATGGGTGTTGCCATCAAGTACAACATCTGAAACATATAATCATACCAGAACCATAATGCCAACATTTAGATCCTCCACAACCATCAATTTAGTTAAGGAAAAGTGGAAAAGGCTAGATTTCACCTAGATTTCTTTTCCTTACACTTTGTATACCATCTTGTTGAGACTCCTGAATAGATAGAAAGGCATATTCAAGGGGCTCTTCCCTATAAAATGCATCAAAAGTCTAAAATGGTATGTATATATCCTCCCAAACCTACCCTCACAGGTAACATGCCTCACAATTGCTTCAAAATTTTTTATGTGATGTTCAATTAAATACACTTTAGGAACAATGGATCCATACCCTTTATCTCTATACTCACGCATCAAAAAATATTTATAATTGGCAATATCGAGAGGCATTGCCTTGAACCACTGATCTCCCTGAAGGGGAATATATGTTGTAGCTGATATTGTGATGTATGAAACTAGAGTGGTGAGATCTCCAATCTTAAACTCCAACACATTAAGATTCATAGCGAACTCCTTAGTGAGTTGTACATTATGCCCTTGATTGTTTTCACAAAATCTGATACATCAAACTTTCTCAAAGGAAACTCTAATAGCTAGGTCTGCATTGATTAATGTGAGGTATTAAGATTTAAAACTAATAATGGAACCTCCCTTATGTCTCTTCCCGTCTGCAGTTGACATGATTTTGTTTAGCAGAGGGATATTCTAGGGTTTCTAAAATACAATCTCAGTGTAGTTCTATTTCATGCAATAGGTAGGATAGTTATGCTGATAAGGAACTACAAAAGTAGGGTTGTATAAAAATTGAGAATGTGAAACCCTATGAAATAATTCAATAAAAAAAAATTACCTCTCAAAACGCCCAAAAGAACTATTGTCTACTTGGTCCCATTGGTAGAATTTCAAAAACACAGGTGCAATGCCAAAAGCACGACACATAGAAAAACTAAGTTCAATCACCTTTGAGGAAATAAAAGATCAAGTAAGAAGCTTCAATTTACTTGCATGGAATGGTAAAATTTCCATATGAAGGCGACAAACAAGAACTTACCTATTTGTCATGGTAAAATCAATGGACAGGTAAAACATAGTGAAATTGGAGAAAGCGTAGCAAGCATGTAGAGAGTGCAACGAGCATAAAATTTAGGAATTTTGAGGGATCCTAAGTATTCTTTAAGCATATGTATGCAATTATCAAATCATACAAAACCAAGGTTTTAGACAAGACTGAAACTTGCACTTGGATGGACGATTTGATATTTGTTTTGAAAGAAAGACAACACCTATGGATGAGCACAACGATTATTTTCAAACACAGTAAAATCCCCTGTCTCCTTTATGCAACGACCTCCAAACACTATTTAGCTTTATTTTGATAAAGAAATGAAGAGTTGGGGGATTTTGATGAAGATAAAACATACATTCAAACTCCTAAGGTGGTTGAGTGCGGATCTGATGGGTGATAATTGCGATTTGAACTTGAAATGATGAATGTACAAAACCTTGTTAGAAGTGCAACAACTATTTTTATAACTATTGTACCAGTAATGATGCCATGAATCATCAAAATTTGACACTCTAACTGACTCAAGATACTCTACAAATATGTGCCCATGATGACAAGGCAGGACAACACGACCTTGCTCATGATATTTGATGTAACTTGAAGATTTGTTTTTGTAGGATTAGTTTTATTGTGCTAATAACAATTACAAATTTATAAATATGTGCTTGCTTATTGTTTCTTCTGTTGAGGTTACATAAAATGTTTGTGCATACAATCAGGGAAATTTCCTTTTAGTTTAAAAAGACATTCATGAGAAAAATAGCTTTAGAAACAAATATTGAACAACAAACATTCACAGTGCAGCAAACCATCAAAGAGGCACATTAACACAGTGTTTTGATGAAGGAGTTCACCCCTCCTAGGATACATCTCGTTGGTCTAGCTTCCATGGCTTAGGCTTATGTATTAGCTGAATGTGGAAAAATGTTGTGTTACAGTGCTCTATGGCTCTTGATACCTACACCAATGTGTTCAAAATGTCCAAATTAACTTAAAAAACCTCTTTTTGAGCTCCATTTGGTCGAAAATTGACTTCTCTAGAGCTCAATCAGTCTTTTCCTACATTTTCTTTGATAATTCTAGAACATCTCCCATTAACGCCACTAAATTTGGTGGTAAGATCGAATTTGGGGGCACCACTAAATCCACCGCCAGTTTAAACTCCAATTAACTAGTTGTTAAATTGTTCTTAATTAATGTTAAACCTGATTATCCATAAACAAAACCGTAACCTCTGGTGCTTTAATAGGTCTGGTCACATGTAATGGTTATGTCACATTAAATGTTGGATCAGAACAGTTGGAGCATTGTGCGTTAAGCATTATGGTGTTGTGTTCACGTGAGAACACTTAACTGTCAGAATGGAGGGTTATATAACTATCGGGGGTTAACAAATTGTAACCACTTTTGGTTTGAAACATTGTTTTCACACGGGGGGAGGGCTGGCCTGCGAGATGGCCCTCCCCTAACCATCAGCCTCCAAACCTTTACACTTCAAATATACACTGCCAATACATTAGTTAAGAGACATGGTGTAGAGGAGATGGCTAAGGCGTGAGGATTGTATGTGGTAGATCATGGATTCAACCCTGACTTCTCACAAAAACATTTTCTCCAATATGTAGACATCCAACCCGACCCTTGGGAGGTGGCACGTGGTGGCCTCTAGGCTTGCCATGTGGCATTCTTCTATTGGTCTAAAACCAAACCAATAAAAATGTGACAACTCACCATTGTACAACCCAACCAAATGATGATACCTGTCCATCCCTAATTCTTCATTGACCAACATTGACCATGCCTAGTCACCTGTGACGTTAGTAGTATGGACTGTTGACTATGTAGTGACGACATTTTTTTACAAATTTCCCTGGTTTAGCAAAGCGATCAGAACACAATAATTTTTTCAAACAAACTCAGTTTTTGACGAAACGAGTTGTGTTAGGATCATTTTTCTAAGACGGACACGGTCGTTCAGGTTTCGAGCCATTCTAAGAACTTTGATTTTTGAGCTAAATACTAAGCACCTGATCATTCCTCCCCACTAGAATCCTTTTGGACCCCAAAATATACTATCAATTATTCAACATGTGATGGTACAACTCACTCACCTTCTTGGTCTCCAACCATTTTTCTTGAGAAGGATTTTGTCCCTTGATTCCCACTCTAAGGTATTTGACATCCCGTCTCCTTGAAGTTGCAGTTGTTTTTTCAAGTATGAGATCTTGATGAAGCTCATCTAGATATTATGGTGAGAAATAATCTATTGATGCTAGCTGAACATGCTCTGCTTGATCATCATCCAAAGGAGGCTCAAACAATCTCAAATTCTCAACATTAACAACAGAGTATATTTGCATATAAGGAGGAAAATCAAGCTTAAATGCATTGTTACCAATATTTTCTAGAATTTTAAAAGGACCATAATGGATTGGTTTAATATTTTTACCTCCTCCTTGAAGTCTCTCTTTCTAATATATCACCAAACTTCATCGCCAACTTGAAAATTGTGATCAACCCGGTGTTTGTCATGCCTTGCCTTCTAGCTGCTTTGACTTTTCTCAAGTTGTTCCTGCATTGTACGATGTCTCAACCTTATTTTCTCTATGAACTTCCTTACCTTGTCGATGTCACTGTGACCATCAATGGCAACATCATTCTCAAAGATGAATTCCAATGGCAATCTTGGCAAGTACCCATAACATGCCTCAAATGGCGATGTGTTTGTGGAATAATGCTTTGCCCTGTTGTATGCATGTTGTATGTAATGCAATTGTTCATCCTACAATTTGGGATGTTTGCTGTAATATCCTATAATAAGATGAATAATTGTTCTATTGACAACCTAGGTTTGTCCATCTGTTTGTGGATGAAAGGTTGTACTATTCTTCAACTTTGTGTCCATCATGTCCCACAAATGTGACCAAAGTTCCCAACAAATCAAGAATCTCGATCACTTACAATAGAAGTACGAAGACCAAAATGACACGAAATGTTTTGGAAGAAAAGATGATTTGTTTGTTCAGCTCTAATTTTCTTTTAACATGGTGTTAGTATGAACATCTTGTTTAACCTGTCTACAACTACATACAGGTAATCATAACGTTTCCTTGAAAATGGAAGAAATCCTACAAAATCCATTGAGATACTCTCCCATGGATGTGAAGGTACCGGAAGTTGAGTATATAAACCAAGTTTCCTATTGCTAAGCTTACTTGTAGCACATAAAGAACATCCTACTATGAAGTGAGAAACACTATCCAACATGCATGGCCAATAACAATACCTTTGAATATTCGCTACTATCTTTCCTACACCAAAGTGTCCAACAATCAATAAAGTGTGAAACTCCCTTATGATAATCTTTCTTTCTCCCTATGGAATACACAACTTTCCCAAGTGATACAACAAACTGTTATGTACATGATAATCCAACTCTTCTATTCGATTTCCTTGACTCAAGCTTGCATATACTCCTTGAAAGTCAGTAGCATTTACGTATTATTCTATGTAACTTCCATGCAAAATAGAATTATGCTTGAGTATAATAGATGAATTTACAATATGCCTTGAAAGCATATCAACTACCTTATTGGATATTCTCATTTTATGCCTAATAACCAAATGAAATTGTTGTAGAATACCCATCTATCTGAAATGTCGTGACTACTGCAATTTCGACTATGACTATAAATATTGCAATGGTTGATGGCCGGTATGGATGATGGTCTCCTTCCTCATCAAATAGTGCTTCCGTTTATTAAAACTTTGCACCAATGTATAAATTTATTTTCCATATGTGGGATAGTTAGTTACAACTCCATTAAATATTTTAGAATGAAATGAAATGCACCTACCATGCTCCAATAGAACTGTTCCATGGCATAATCGCCTACATCCGTTTGAATCTCTAATGGCTGTCTAAGATACGGATGTTACAATACCAATGCTACACTTATCTTTTGTTTCAAAGCATCAAATTATTTCTACTGCACATCTCCCCAATGGAAGACTTTCTTGACACTTGTCAATGCATGTAATGGAGCTGCAATGGAAGAAAAATTAGGAATAAACTTTCTCCAATATTGTGTTGCCCCTAAAAAGCTTCTTACCTTTGTAACTGTATTGAGCTTGGGCCAATTCCGAATGACCCCAACCTTAGAGGGGTCTATCTTTAGCGCACCTCCTCCAACAATGTTTCCCAAATACACTAAATAAGTCTTGCCAAATTCACACTTCGACATCTTTAAAAACAATTGTTCTTTTCTCAAGAGATCAAGTACTTTGTTTACATGCATTGCATGTTCATCTCTTGACTTGATGAATATGAGGATATCATCTAAGTAGACAATCACAAAATAATCTAGAAATGGTATCAATACATCATTCATTACCCTCATGAAAGTAGCTAGAGCATTTGTAAGACCGAAAGGAATAACAAGCCACTCAAACAATCCTTGTTCAGTTTTAAATGTACTTTTCCAAATGTCTTATTCAACAATCCTAACTTGATGATAACCACTTCGTAAATCTAACTTAGTGAAATACTTTTCTTACCTCAACTGATTAAGAAAATCATCAATTCTTGGGAGTGGATGACGATTCTTTACTGTGATTTTGTTCAGTGCATGGAAATCCACACACATGCACCAAGCTTTATCCTTCTTTGTTACCAAGACAATGGGTTAACCAGCTGGAAATGTAGATTGGCATATGATACCTTTGCTCAACAATTCTTGAATTTTATTTTTAATTTCCAAGCTCTCCATAATATACATGCGATACATGACAATGTTCAAAAGTGGAACATCCTGTTGCAACTGAATCTCATGCTGAATTCCCCTCTTGGGTGGTAACCCCTTAGGTTCCTGAAACATCTCTCCATACTTTCTTATGACATCAAACAAATCAGATTTCAATTTATCATCAAAACCTTCAAAAGATTCATAATCAATATCATTATTTTTCTTCATCATGAGAAGCACAAAATTTTTACTTGCTTTTACTAGTTTCTTCATCTACCCTCCATTAACCAAAGAAATGTTCAGCTTTTTGCGATGGGCTCTCACAATGTACTCCACCCCATACTTGAGAAATGTGTATTTTTTGTCATGACGATAAAATACTTCTTTTCTATAATACAAATAAGGACTACCCAAAATGATTCCTGAGATGTCAAGTGGAACTACATCTAATTCAACTTCATCAACAAACTTTTCAGTAATGGCGAACTTGAATAAACACTTCCTTATAACCTTCAAGTTTTCATTGTTAACTATCCAACCCAATGGATATAGTTTATGATGAGGTACAGTTTCAAGGTTTGGTTTTTTAATGAAGTCTTCTAAAGTTAAGTTTTATTGTGACCCACAATCAAATAATGCATCAATCTTTGTATGATTTGAAATCACTCTAACATGAAGCAACTCTATTCTTGACTCTTCATATGGAGTGTTATTTTGACTATGTGATGAACTAGTGCTTGCAACAATTTCTTTTCCTTTTGTAACCATCGATCAAATCTTGGTCTCATCACAGAATCTGAACCAAGGTCATGTTGTGTGGTAGGAGTCGTATTTTGTTTTCCCTCATTGTTTTGTTTCTTAGGCCTTAATTCGGGATGCAATTTCTAGCAGTGGGCTTCATCATGCCCCTCTTCGAAACAGTGTTTGCATGTGATTTTATCCCCTTCTTTCTTCACACTTGAATTTTTCTTGCCTTTCGATTTTTCACCCTTCTCTGTCTCATTACCCTTGAATGGATTCGTCTTACTACCCTCTTCTTGAATGTTCTTTCCTCTAGGCTCAAGGTGTGTGGCTAGAATTAGAACTTTGGGTGGTGGAGATTGTGAACTTGTGGCTCTCCTTCTTCTGGTCATTACCTCAGGAGTTGCAACCAATAGCTTCCCTTCTCCTTTCTACAACTTTGACCATGTAAGCATCACAAATTTGTAACCATTAAAACCCTAATTGCATAAACTCAAGCAAGTCAACCTTTTCTCTGATACCAACTTGATCTGTTTTTGTATGATTAGTTTTATTGTGCTAATAACAATTACAAATTTATAAATATGTGCTTGCTTATTTCTTCTTGTGTTGAGGCTTCATTAACCGATTGTTCATACAATTAGGTAAATTTCCTTAAGTTTAAAAAGACATTCATGAGAAAAATACCTTCAGAAACAAATACTGAACAACAAACATTCATAGTGTAGCAAACCATCAAAGAGACACATTAACATAGTGTTTTGATGAAGGAGTTCACCCCTCCTGGGATAGATCTGCTTGGCCTAGCTTCCATGGCTTGGGCCTCTATATTAGCTCAATGTGGAAAAATACTATATTAAAAAGCACTATGGCTCCTGATATCTCCACCAATGTGTTCAAAATGTCCAAATTAGCTAAGAACATCTCTTTTTGGGCCCCATTTGGTAAAAACTTGACTTCTCTAGAGCTCAGTTAGTCCTTTCCTACATTTTCTCCTCTAATTATGAAACATATCCAGTTAACACTGCTAAATTTGGTGGTAGGCCCGAATTTGGGGGCATCGCCAAATCTGCAACCATTTTAAACTTAGATTAACTGGTTGTTAAGTTGTGCTTCATTAATGTTAAAGTGATATTAGAGCTAAACCAAACTGTAACCTCCGACGCTTTAATAGTCCTGGTCACATGTAATGGTTATGTCACATTAAATGTTGGAGCAGAATGATCGGAGCGCTGACCATTAAGAATTATGGTGTTGCATTCACATGCGAAGACTTAACCGTCGGAGTGGAGAGTTATATAGCTGTCGGGGTTAAAAAGATGTAACTGCTTGTGGTTTGAAGTGTTGTGTTCACATGGGGGGAGGGCTAGCGTATGGGTTGGCCCTCCCTTAACCGCCAACCTCGAAACCATTACACTTCAAATATACACCACTATAGAGACCAATAAAAATGTGACAAATCACCACTGTACACCCCAACCAAATGATGGCACTTGTCCATACCTGATTCACCATTGACCAACATTGGCTATGCCTAGTCACCTGTCACATCATCATTACAGACTGCTGACTGTGCATTGACTAGGAATTTTTTTTGCAAATTTCCCCAATTTAGCAAAGCAAACATAACACAATAACGTTTTCATACAAACTCGGTTTTCAATGAAACGAGTTGCATTATGATCATTTTTACGATACCAACGTAGTCGGTCAAGTTTCAAACCATTAGGAGAACTTTGATTTTTGAGCAATCAGTTGACCCTAGACCTACTTAGCCTAACCCCTTAGGATATAAAAGACCATTTTTGTGACCCTTCACACATTTCAACATGATTATATCAAATAATGGAAATTTTATTCTAAATTGAGACGCATAGATTGATCTTCTAAAAGATCATAGCCAAACCTTTATACATTTGTCAAATAATTTAAAAGACAAAACTTGTTATTTGACTACTACGACTATATGATACTAATAGGAGAGACCATGACTTGGCATTAATGAAATGGAACTTCATTTTGATTTGTTCAAGATAACAATTTCTACTAGTTTCCATCTTTGTATCTTCTTCATGATTGATATTTATTTGTTATTTTAACTTCTCCCTCCAAAGGGTTTATATGACTTTCAAAGCCTTCCATGTTAGCATGAGTTGCCATGTCTTTGTTTTGGTCCAAAATTCCTTTAGGTCCTTCATGATGGTCCCCTTGGTGCTTCCTCTTTGTAGGTTCTCTCTTGTAGAAACTCCTTGGCTTCCTCCTTGAGCATCATCCTATCATGTCAAGGTAATAATACCTACGAATGGAATTCACTCATGAGAGAACAACATTAGTTGTGAAATATCCTAGTCTATGTTGTTCTTTATGCAACATACTGATCAATTTGGGATAGAGTGAAATATTGAGAAGGAATCTTAGGGATTGCATAGTGCATAGTTCTAGGAGGTAGTGATGAAGGTCTAGTCACTGTGACTGTGCAATGTGCAGTGGGTGAGAGACTGGAAGTCAGAACAATGCAGTTGAGGGTGACAGTGATGTAGTGAGGTAGGCTTCTCACTGTGATTTTGAAATGTGTTGTTCAGGGAAGATTGAACCAAATCCTTGCGCTATTGTGTAGGTCAAGGATGTAGTGAAGCCTGACTATTGACTGAAACTACATAGTTTGTATTGGAAGACTAACTAGGAGGGAAAATTGAATTTTTTTCAGGAATAAGAGGAAGATATTGAGCACTATGATTGTGTAATGTGTATTCCTTAGAGGTAGTGATTGCGTAGTGAACATTTCCAAGAGGAAAGGATGCCTCATTGTGACTTAATATTTCACAGTATGTAATTCTAGGAGAGAGTTAGCAAGTTGCAAAGGTACTGAATGCTCCAAAACTGCCTAAGTGTGAGATTATTTAGATATAAGAGATGGAGACATGTAAATGATTCCTGAAAGAGTGATCCCACACTTAGATAACATCAACACAAGCCAAATAATTCACAATACCCAAAATCTATAGGCATACCCTAAAACAACAACAAAGTGACACTTATTTCTAAGTGTGACAGTTGAAATGTAGTTTTGCGACACTTAAAATACAAGTTATGAAAAGAGCACTAAGTTGTGGGAGAGTGTTTGGCACATATCCTTATGATGCATATGATTAGTTAATGTTTAAAACTATGATATAGATGCCTATAGTGGTGTGCTAAGATACAACATATGTGGGAGTCAAAAATATCAAAAGTGACACTTGATACGATAAGAAAAATTGAAAATGACACTTGCAAAATCTAGAAAAAGTGAAAATGACACATTCTAGAGTGAAGAAAAATAAAAAGTGACACTTGTCAAAGAAAAGTTGCACAAGAGAAACAATTGAGAAAACTCACTAGAATGATGATACATTTACAATTAGGAGTGAGATAGATTGTCAATCGAGGTTGTGCATTGACTCTCAACATGTATTACACAGTTAATTTTTCTTATCAATTGTATAAGAACTTTCTTCGAAACTACTCAATTCCAAAGATTTGTGCAATGGTTACAACTAATAACTACGGAGTAAGTATCACTAAGAACTGCATATTCACTATTTCCAAAGACTACACAAGAACTATTTTTAGATATTGAACAGACATTAATTCCAAGGACTATAAAAGAATTATCGTTAAGGACTATGAAATGCTTGTTATTGGAGATAGAGATTGATCATGAGTTTGCATAGGGAAGGTGCACTTATGAATACATCAAGAAATATGCATCTGTAAGTAATTTGTTTTGATGGTTAGAATCTCAAAAGGAAACTCGAACACATAGCAAATCATAACCGAGAAGGAAGCGACTAAGAAAAATCAAGGAATGATAGATTATTGGATCAGAAGTGTTGGGTGTGGAGACTGATTATCTTATTTATTCAAAGTTATTACCATATTGGACCCCAGTTTGTAATGGGGTGGCAATGCCACCTATTTTTGCACACTGCTAGGGGGTCGAGGGGCGGATGCCACAGAAGCTAAAAATAGATGTAAAAATTCCTTGTAAAATGTTGTAATTTCATAGTCAATATGGGCCATTCATTAGGTGAAAATTTGACAATAGAAGTTATGTTTAATTTAGGGTTTTTTTCCCTAGAAGGAAACCCCTCGATATATATCAGGGAATTTTATTGCAGCTATGTAGATGTGTATTCAGAGCAAGAAAAAGAGAGGAGATTCTGTGAGAGCGAAGAGGGAATTACAACGGATCTGTTGTAGGTTGTATCTCTTCATTTTGATGGATAATATAAGAGGGAGGACTAGTTGTTTCTCTATGGATGTAGCCCAAATTGCATGAACCATGTATATTTGTGTCTCTCTTGTTTTATGTTCTTTTTTTGTTTATATTTCTACAATATTTTATGTGTTCCATTGCTCTATAATATATTATTTTCTAACAATAAGGAGGCTCCAAAATTCAAATGTAAGAAATATTTTGGAGGGTGTTTCTTGTAGTTGAAACAAAACTAAAATATTAAACATCTATAAAATTGAATTAGAGTTGATATGGAACAAAACTAATCCACTTCTTGACAGAAATCACTTTTTGTCTCAAGAGGTACTGCTACGTGTACCATGACAAATATTTTGGGTATGGGCGAGTTTGGAGGATGATAAAATTAGCTAAATAAGAATATCAAGCTAAATACATATCATAGAGGTCTTGTTGTAGTGGCTACAACCACCCTCCAAAAATTTTCCTATGCTTCATTTTGGAGCCTCCCTCCTCAAATCCCAGCCGCTTATCTCGCACTGACCCAAGTACTTGTGATTTCATTGAGATTTATCTTTTCCATTGTACCTTGTTTTTTCTCACTTAGTTTATTGTGTAACCCACAAGTCAATCTCTTGACTTGGTTTCAACCCAGTGCCAGGCTTGCCTTAGTGATCTGTGCAATCCTTAAGGGCAACCAACCTTCCTTCCATGAATTGCATAGTGCAAACTAGCATGTGAGCCTTCACCTCCGTAATTATACAGAGCCAGCTGAAAACCTTCTTACAGTTTGGAAATTGTGTAGATCCTTATAGTCATCCAAGAGCCACTCATCCCTGAAATTGCATAGAACCTACTATGCCCAGAAAATTCTTAGTGCATGAACGAGAGAGTTACTTGGTCCTTCCCTGAACTATGTAATCTTTAGATGTAGTGCATTGTAGTTTTCCCCAAAAATATAGAAGCTAAAGGGAAAATGGAATCCCCAGGAAGTAGGGATCTATTATTAGTTTCCCAAAGGTGACACGTTGCCATATTTATAAGCTTATACCAAGTGTCGTTGTTGTTCTTGATCTCAAGCATACGCGTCATGAAATCCATTTTTCTCAAATCTATGTAAAGGAGACCTCTAGAGCTCACTTATACATTTGATCATCAAGCTCTAGCCTCCCTAGCAGATCGACGAGCCTTCAGAGCATTATCATTGCTTTTTGGGTTGAGTTTTGTATTTATCGGCCTTTTCTTCTTTTTCTGTCACTTTTGTTTGTTTAGATTGTGAGAGTGATGTTTCACTTGTTTTGTTGAACAAATGCTAGCGTTTTGACTTGTTTTAGCTTGTAGAATTGTTGTTTCAAGTTATAGATTGCCTTTCTTAAGTGCCAAATGATTTTTTCTATTTTTGCACCTATGGTCACCATTGCGGAGTCCCTTCATATGCCTCTTGTTCCTTCAATTTGATCCATTACTGCACCTGTTTTACATGCATAGACAAAGTTGGCTTTTTAGGCTTCTGTGAAAGGAATGAAGTCCCCTCAGATAACATTTCTTGTGGGCTATTTGCTCACACGTTTGGATGGTGCATTCAACAATGGTGTCTCACATTTCCCGCAACCTCTACTCACTCTTTTAATCACGTGATTAGAGAGTTAGGTAATGCTTTCTTTCTTTAGGACTATAAATCACTTAATAAAAAAATTCTATAATTACAAAAATCATGTGATGAATCTATTACACAATTTTGGGATCACTTTCATAATCTTGCTTTTGAAATCCCGAAAGGTTTAGATGATTGGAAATTCCTTAAAGAAAGATTCCAGTATCTTCTTCATGTATCTAAAAATCCACCTCAATTAGAATCATTTGAACCACTCTCATCATACCTCATTGTTAGATCTTCCAAATATAAGACAGACAAGTTTGGTATCACAATTGACCCTCTGTCCTCTTCTCATCAAACAACTGTAGATCCATAGGATGAGGTGGGAGAAGTTGCAAACTAATTTATTGAATTTTCATGTCCACTCACCCCACCTGCCCTAGGTATCTACACATATATGTACTGAAGTCCTGATGGTTGCCACGTGATCTTGTTCACTCAACCTCCATCCTTTTGGTTCCTTTCATTCTCCATATTTTTGTGGCTTGTGTTCATCCGTTCTGGATTCCACATATGATGTTAAAAAGGATCAAGTTCTCGATAAAGTTGGTGTTGAGTAGCTAACTTGCACTGTTATTCTTTATGAGTATGTGTGGGAATCCAAAGAATAACCTACGGTGAATCATGATCTCGTTCAATCTACACCTCATCCGCTATATCTAAACATTTTCTTTGATACTACCATTTCTGATTTTTCTTGTGAAAATTCATCCCTGCATGTTTCTGCTTCCGATCATTCACAAGAAACACAAGAAGTCAGTGCATCATTTGATCTATGAAATCTATCATCTTTTCTTTCTGCAAATTTTGAGGGTAAAAAATTATGTTTCTCATCAACCCCTTTGTATGATTCGTCAGATCATAAGGACGGCAATGTATATCTCAAATTTTCCGATCATGGTTTTCCTCGCCTTTTTACACATTGATTTGATCACAATGTTGATTCATTTGCTGTTGATCTTTCTAAGCCACTAGTCTTTGATGATCTATCTACCAATGAAGTGCAAACCTCTCAAGTTGTTGAGGCACTTTATCCCAAGATGATGGCTATGTTAGGTTCCCGTTGATGTGAGGTTAGTCCCACAAAAAATCAGAAAACTGTTGAATCACCTCTGGCTCCTCATCACTCTCTTGTTTTCATTGAAAATCAATATGATATACAAATTTCACGTCCTCCACTGGAATCACATGATCCTATCGCTCCTACTTTAGAGGAGTCATATGTAGCAAGTCATGCTGCAAAATGAAAGTTTTATTCTTTCTGCATGTTTTCTCGCCTGTCAAGATTGAAAGCATGTGCATTCTTGTCATTTGCACATAGTGTGATGAAACACCATGGTCTGTCTACAAAGTGTGTTTCATGTGCTTTTACTGTTTTCCTTTTTGTGGACGCATTCAAACTTGGACCGTGTTGGTTTCCATTGCTTTATATTTCTTACTTGTTGGTTTTCCTGAATATCTTTCTTGTTAAGCATGCCTTCAACTAAATGGGCCAACCAATGTGTTGGTGGCTACTTTGGAAATATCACTTCAAGTGAGTAGGCCCATGTACTGTTTAGATTAGGAATAGGAGTAGCTTCTTCTTTCCTCTTTGTACTTTGTTTCATTTTTTTCTTTTGCTTTCTTTCTTTTGATTTCATTTTATTTCTTTCCTTTTTTTGTTTGCTTGTTATGCACCCGTAAGATTAGCTTCCCATGAAGCTCTATTTGGCGTCTTGAGACAAGCTGGGTGAAATTTAAGAGGACTAGTACAACTATCAACATTTAGTTTTCTGTTTATTGCCTCTCCTAATGAATATCTTGTGTTTCTTTAGTTGATGCTACCCTAATAAAAAATATATTCCTTTCAGAGTGAGTCTTGGTGAAGTCACAACACTTTCACTTTAACTAGTACCACCTACTCTAATTGGTCTTTTATATTTGGTTGACCTTTGTCAACTCAGTAAAGTAGAGTAAGGTGAGGGGGAAAACCTTACCAAGTATATAAAAGGTATATATAGCATCCTTCTCTGAAGGGACAACCACTTCTGCTCTCAATAAGTCGAGATCCCTCTTCCACCTCGTGAAAATAAATAAGTGCTTATGCATAGTTCTTTGAAAAATGAAAAAAATAAATAAAGGTGAAATAAGAGAAAGGATTCTTGCACAGGGATGTGAAGAAATTAACTCCATCAAGGTACTATCCAAGTTTGTTGGAAGTAGAGCGATTCTTGTGTTCTTGAAGTCACTCTGTTGGGGCATTGTCTAGACCTACTGGCAGTAGAGAAACACCACTGATGAAACTAAAACTGTCACGGTCTATATTACTTGTGCATCATTATACCACTCATCCCCAGTCGAAACAACTCAGTTGACTTGGCTTGGTATGTGTGCTACCGATCAAAGAGAATGGTAGGGACTACATCTTCAACTCAATCTAGTGATGAAGCCATGACGATCAAAGAATCGAACAATACTTCTGGAAGAGTTAGGCTCCCTTTACATGAGACAAGGTCCATACAGAGAGCTGGAGCTATACCAATGTGTCTCCAATGTCGTAGAGGCTATAAGCACCCTCAAAAATTTTTCCTATGCTTGGTTTTGGAGCCTTCCCTCTAAAATATCAGCAGGTTATCTTGCATTGACCTAGGTACTTGTGCTTTCATTGAGCTTTATATTTTGCCTTTTCGCTTGTGTTTTCTCATTTGGTTTTTTTTCTAACCCACAAGCCAATATCTTGACCTAGTTTCAACCAAGTTTTGGGATTTCCTTAGTGAACTGTGCAATCCTTAAGGAAAACCAGCCTTGCTCTCGGAAATTACGCAGTCTAAGCCAACAAGCGAGCCTTTAGCTCTAGACTTGCATAGAGTCAGTTGATCTCCATAATACATGTCTTGAACTCCAACTTTTTCAAATCTATCTAATGGATGCCTCTAGATCTCACTTATGCATTTTACCATGAATATCTAACTGCCCTAGGAGATTGAGAAGCCTACGAAGCATTGTAATCGCTTTTCGAGATGATTTTTGCTTTTATCGATTTTTGCTGCTTTTTCTATCACTTTTATTTTTTCAGTTTGTGAGACATTATTTCCCTTGTTTTTTTGAACGACCCCAGTTCTTTAACTTTTTTTAGCTTGTATAAGTGTTGTTTCAAGTTACATATTTTGTTTCTCAATTGTCACATGAGTTTTCCCGTTTTTGCAACAATGGTCACCATTGCAGCGTCTCCCTTCACATCCCTCTTATTCCATTAGTTTGATCCACTGTTGCACTTGTTCTACATGCATGCATCCACACTTAGTGATGTATGCACTCATCCTTACATAATCCTTCAGATCTTCTTTTTTGCACACTTCACAACATGCACTGCGCAATCTGGGAGCTCAAGGCCTCTTCCTTGAATTTTGGAATTGCACAAAGTTTGTCGTGGGTTGGCTCCAACTACAAATGTGTAGTTCCAAGAGCTAGTCTCCCATCTTGGTCATTGACGTTGGGAAATGTACAGTCTCTCCTAGGCCTTGACTCAGACTGAAATTTGCATTGTGTAGTTCGAGCCATCAAGATTCCACACTAACTATTGGGACTACGTAGTGCATAATTATCATAGTCATCTAGTCACCCTTGTTAGTCAAATTTTGCAATTCCTCTCATCAGATACCCTAGTCTCTACTTGATCATGCTGTGAAGTTAGATTTGCAAGAGCCAATGTTTTCTTGGCATTCTGTTCCACAGGTATGACATTCATGAAGCACTTCTCTCCATCATTCATTTTACCATGGCACTAAAGATAACTACTTCAAGAGAGACCATTGAAAGAAGTATTGGGGAAGTAGTTGAGAAAGAAAAAATTTACTTGCCAATATATGCATATGCTAAACTATTTACAAAAAAGGAATCAATTCTAACATGGCAGTAAGACCAACATTAGTGGAAAAAGGAAACAATCCAATACAAGATCAGGGAAAGAGGAAATTGCTGACATAATAAAGGGAGGACAAAGCTGGAGAGCGAAAGTGCATTCAATTTTCATGCAAGCATATTTGACAACAGAAGAAAAAAGGAAGCAGACGACACAGAAAACAGAGTAGAGGAAGAGAGAAGAGAAGAGCTTATAAGTAGTAGCACTTAGATTGCAACAGACAAGACAAGAACCGAAGGAAGAACGAGTGTCGAGAAGGAAATAACAGGAAAAGAAGTAGAAATAGAAATAATAACAAAGGCAAGGTGCAATAACATAGAAAACAATGCCAATATAGGTTGGTGAGATGGAAAAGCCAACAACTAAGGAAGAGAGTGAACAGATGCAGGTTCCCTCACCAAAGCTAAGCACAAGAGCCAAGTCTAGTTAGAGTTCGACAGGTACATGGAGCAACTAAGATGAGAGGCCACGAGGGATGACTTGGAGTTGAAAGCACCAAACATGCAAAAGAACATTGGTGGTCCTTTCATGGTGTACACCATGCTGTACATGCTTGAGGACAAGATGGACATATGATCCAGGACCATATACCCAGAAGCTATGGAGGCAAGGGTCCGCTATCAGGAAGATACCATCATGCAATTTGGGGACATCATAGCATAATACCAAGCTTGGCATCAGTATATGATCAAGAATCATCAAGTGGAGATTGTCGAGTTGGTTTTGCCCCAAACTTCAGATTCATAGTGTTGTGTCTTGTTAGGTTGTCTCAAGCCTATTTTGTCTCACATGGGTACATGTGGAAAATGTATATTATTTGTAAATATTATGTAAGTAAAATTCCAAGTGTAATTAGTGGAATGTGAATAGTCACTATGTAATTTGTAAATAATTTAAAGAGCCATGAGGGTAGTCGAAGAGTCACAAAGGGGAATGTCAAGGCTCACCCCACCCTTTGTTATAAATAGAACCTTATAACTCATAGAACAAGATTTTGGGATCCAAGATTTTATCTAGGCATTGCTTAGAAAATGCTTGGAGAGTATTGTGACAAGGCTTGTCTTCTCCACACCGTAGAGCGAGTACATCCCTTTGTAGGAGCATGCGGTGTTAACTGTAATGTTCCACTATTGGGGATATTATTGTCAATGGTGTATGTATGGATGGAACTTTCACTTAATAATATAGCTAAGCTAACGTGTTTTCATGCATATGTTGTTAATGTAGTTGGACTATTCTGGTCTCTTTAGAAATCTATATTATTAACATATGCAATTCTGTATGAAACTATATGCATCTTGTTGGAGAGATGTTGTGTTATTAACCTGTCACTTTGGATTGTCGAATAGTCCATTTCTAGCTTGTGTGTTCCTTTTAGGCTGCATACTATTACAGGCTTCTAAGGGACACACATCCTTTCCCATTTATGTGTTAGAACCCCCATGCATCTCCCTTGAATCATTGTAAGGTCACACACTTGCTTCTGACAAAGTTATCATACTTACCTCTGCATGCTATCACGGTCAAGGCACTACTTTACTACTCAGTGCTGGGACTCCTACTCTAATTAGTCTGAGGTCTAGTTGGGACTTCTTACCGGGAGATCCCCTTCACATGTTAGTGGGTCTAATGCCATCAATAGGCCCTAAAAGTGTTGATATCCCCATTCTCTGAGCTCAAATAAGTTAAAGTCACATTGAGTTTCACAAGCATCAACTTCTATGTCAATTAGTGGAAATTCTTCGAAATTTAGTGATAATTTTGTAGAGAGTTTAGCTACTTTCTCCTTCATTTCTAATCAACAAAGTACGATTTCATTAAAATATAGTAGCAAGAGTTACACCGAGTGGTTGGAAGATGAAATTCAAGAGTACTATGCACAAAAAGCCTTATGTAATTCTCTTTTGTGCTTTAAATGTTGCATGAGAATGACAAAATATCCCCTATACCCATTATGCTCTCTTCAAAATATTGGTCTCCAGAGGGTGGACCCTAGTTTATGGTGAAACACCGAACAAAACACCTCAGAAATTGGCCCCTTTAGCATCACCCGTGAGTAGGTGAAGTATAACCTGAGGCATTTTAAGAGGGACTATTGTAACTTGGACAATTCTACAATGGTAATGGAGACATGGAGCTTATGTTATCGTTATCATTCTCAACACAAAATAAATTTTAAGTATACCTCCAATTTGCGTAGTAAGTCAATCATTACAATGAAGAACAAATATATAATAGATAAATCAAATTATTCACAACATAATGTACAACAAGAACCAATAAACCCAACACATATTTTTATTACTTCATAAATTCTTTCATTACATTCCAACTATTGTGGCTCACTAGCCTAATCCATCAATTTATGGTGCAGAACATACATTCAATCTCTAACTATATCTTCACCTAGGCACATAGAACACTACTAAGATCTCACTGCTTATTATGTCGTGGCCTTATCTATTTATAGTTTTACATTATAATATAAAGCTAGCAAAACAACCTACTTTTACCATGGAAAATTCATAATATTATCAGTAAAAATGCAAAAAATAATGCAAAGTATTTCATGGATTTCATGCACTAACCTTTCACTAACCCTTATACGCAAAATCCTTTTGCATGGTTCTCCTCTAGTACATAGATCCAAAAAATTCTCCTCAAAATTTCTGCTCCCACAGCCCCTAATACTCAACCATGGCTCATCTCGAGCCTATAATTCCCTTTTTTTATTCCATCTTGCTTCCATCATTGCTATGTGTGTATGACCTCATATTTAGTGTTGGCTTCAAAATTTTGTGCTCTCATTCTTCTACTAGTAATTGTTTTCTCTTGCATCACTGTCCCTTGAGGCTACAAGTACTGAATCTTGCACCTCCCCTTTCCAAAAAGATCTGCATGCTACCTCTCAATGCATATAGGGATGATTCCTTCTAGATGTTATAATCCATGCAATTTTGACCATCGTGACACTACTTGTCAAGAATGATACTCCATTGTGATATATGTGCAGTGTCCCCATGAACACTCTGAATTATTGTTGGGTTCACCTTCTTTGGTGATACATTTCCTTTTCAAAACTTTCTTTACACTGCATCAATTGATCACATTATCTTGACTAGACTTTCAATAGATTGCATAAAGTCTATGATTGCCCTTGGTGGCTTAGTTTTGGCCATCTTCTTAAATACTCCTCCCCTAATTGTTGCTACTCAAAACCTACAAATCATTCTCACCCTATAATTTTGGACCATTCTAAATCTATCGCATCACTCTCTACTTTACATTCTTAGTAGACATAGTAAAATTGTTCAACTAGTTCTCTAACATTTATAGATTTCTTTCCAAATTGTAGGATAATTTGAAAACTTCCCTCTCTTAAGGATAAGGGTGTGGAGAGGATAGTGACCTATCCAATTTGATTCAACCTACTGGGGAATTTTATTTCTCCAATTTAAATGCCCTTAGTTGATGTACTCGATCTAGTGGAGGTCCTATCTTTTACCTCTCCTATGAAATCTACTTCCTTCAATATATCCTTGCCATTATTTCTTAGTCATTTGACCATCGATGAAATGCATTTTCATTCTTTCCATTCCATGGTGTCATTTTGACTTGCCTTATCATGTGGTTTTATAGTACATTGGTTTCTTTTCTCTCCATGGATTTACTCATGCTAAACACTAATCCATCAGTTAAAATAGAGCATGCCTATTATTTACACTTGCCTCCATAATTTTGCACTTTCTTCTTAAAAATAGTCCCACCTCTCTTTTTTCTTCATATGTTGCATCGATTCCCTTATTACGCAATGGTTTGGCTAGCCCTATAGAGTTTAAATTGACTCCCATTCAAAAATACTTGGATAGGTTGTCCAATGAGTTTCTCTAACAAGAGTACTCCTAACTCTATCATAGACCAGATTCTATAAGGGCCTAGTCAATGCATCTAAAATTTACCTAGATGTTTCAAAGGTTTACTATGATAAAGCAAGACCAAAATCTATTCCTCAAACTTATTTTTCTTTATGGACTTTCCATGTCAACCTTTTTTATGTGTTGCCTAGAAATTCTGATGGAATCCCACCACAAGACAATCTTTCTCCAATTGTAATTATTCTTAAAATCATTGTTCTAGTGCACCGATCTCTATTAAATTAGTTAGGGAAGAAATACGTAAGTTAGCAAAAATAAATTCCATGGGCATTACTATTTCCAGTCCATATACCAATCTAAAGGGTGTCTTTCCTATCAATTTCCTACATGTAGTTATATATGCCCATAGGACTACTAGAACTTGTAAATCCCAATCATCATCGTTTGCATTACATACTTTTGTCAGATTATTTTCCAAGATTTTATTGAAAGCTTCAAAAATGGAATTTACTTGTGAATGATAAGGGGTGCTCTTCTAGCAATAAATCTAAAAATATTACATCAACACAACAATTCTCCTATTTAGAAAGTGATTACCTTGATCGCTTATAAGTATTGGGGCATCCAAACCTTGTCACTACATTTTCAAATATAAATCATGTGGTTTTCTCTATGCTGCACTCATGGATAAGTTCTTCTTCTACCTATTTGGTAAGAGAGTGTGTCACATTTAGTATGTACCTTTCTTCAGAACTCTTTGTTGGTACACTGATTGGTCCCATCAAATTCCCATTTTTCAAATTCCTGCATATGACGCGTGGACATAATCACATCTCGCCCCTCCTAGAGGGATCTCTAGCTCTCTGGGGATATACGTCGTAATTTTAGTAGAAATCCTTAGCATCCTTATGGAGAGTGGGCCACCATAATCATGGTCACATGATCCTCTATTTGGTAACCTTCCTTGTGTAATAACCTCCTGTAACTTTGTGTTCCTCCACCAGTATCAATGATGGTGCTCCAATACACATCTTCTAAGTATGCCATTTGCACCAAGCTTGTAAAGAGATCGAGTTATTACTTGGTAATGTAAAGCTCTTACCAATAGTTGTTTGTTATGAATGGTTTTATATTCCTTTTGGGCCACTCCTATACTTAGAAATTCAAAAATGTCTGCAAGCTAATCAAAAACCATCTCTAATACAAATAGTTGTGCATCTTGTAAATTGTCATCAAAGATTGTTACATCTTCTCCAATCAAAATCTATGACAAATGGTCTAGTCTGACATTGAACCTTCATGGTTTAACAACAACCTCAACATCATACTCTTGGAACATCAACAACCATTTACATATTCTCCCCCCAACATTGGCTTATTGACCAAATACATCTAAGTAGAGTGCTCTATATACATTCTAAAACAAAATCCTAGTAGGTAATGTTCTAAATTTTGTAATGTGGATACTAGTCCCAACCTTTTGCACTATGTAGTAAAGTAGTTCTACCCATTTGTTGACAGTTTTCGACTAGAAAATGAAATGAGGTGATCTACATCCCCTCCTCCTAGTTGGACATGTTGTAACCAAAATTTGAAGGGAAAAAAAATGCTTTAGGGATAGAGTTTGCTATTATTGGTTGCACATTAAGGATTAAAACAGGAGAAATTCATGTTTAATGAAGGTCCAGAGTGAGATTGAAGAATACTGTATGATTATATAAAATCTTTTATTTTGCAGATATTCTATATCTTCCAGATAAAGATTATGATTCTACATTTTAAACCCAATCCATCAAAGTTCCATCAAAATGGATTATGTTGAAGCAATGAAAGAATACAAGCAACACAATGTGGGAAAAGGAATGTAGAGTCTCTCACTATAAACTTACGTGTTAAATATTATTCCAAGCATATCCAAAGATCCTTCACTGTAACCTGAAAGCAGCCAAGATTTTGTTAGTTCACTGTAACCTGACAGCAGACAACGTTTCGTTAGATGAAGGTTTGCAGCAGTTGCTGGTGATTTTGGATTAAAAAAGTCGGTTGAGGCAATAGAACTTATATTTATTATCTCCATATTTTAGAGTGTTAAAATTTCATGTTGAATATCATATTCATGGCGGATATGAACATTCGAATTCCCAACAAAGTCAAAGGTAGTGCACCTTCAGGCCTCTTGTCACTGTTGAAGTTTAATGCATGTCAAAATAAATATATATTATATATATATATATATATATATATATTATATATATATATATACCGAGAGAGATGTCATTATGGTCCAAGTAGATCGATGGTAGTAGTGGTATTTATATGGATTATTACACCAACCCATGATTTGTACAACAATATATATATATAATCGCAGCATATGGCCAGCGTAAGCTTACAACCAAGGAAGGTATGTGCCACAGGTTTCAAGGCCTACCCTCATCAATGGTGCCACCTCACTGAATTATAATTCTACTGAAATGGAGGACATCAATATGAAATTGAAACCATTCAGGAGCTGCCAAATTGAATTTTCTCTTACTGACATATATATTTACACTTTTGCTTTCAAACCATTGACGGTTTTCCCATATTTATTTATAAGGGAAATTTTCATTTTTGTATTTGAAATTTGCGATGTGATTTTTGGAAACAGTGTCTACTTGGCTATACGCATTTGTAAGTATGATTTCATCCATCCAAAACAAGGCATGCGTGAAAAAAATCAGCTGTAAGTCCAAATTTTAAATTCAAGATTCAACGATATACCCTGGGGTTATTTCTTTGCAACGAAGCCTTTTACATCACTATTACGTAACTTCTATGAGAATCGCATATAGATGGACCTGCATACAAATATCTGTGCAGATATTTCACCAATTTTTCAAAAAGATTTGGATCTATAATGGTCATAACTTGGATGAAACAATAAAATATGGCGATATATTTGTTTGTTGTAAATGATAGATCAAACCCATAAATCAAATAAGTACAAAACAAAAGAAAGTAAAACATAGTGTTGATGAAGTCCCAATCCCAATTGCAATATCTACCCAACTGTATCGATAGGGGTGGGGATGTGATTTCTGTTTGTGTTGTTGTTTTTAAGAACGTATTGCAGAAGCAAATTAGGCTTCAAATCCATTCATAACGTAAATACTACTTATTTGAGCAGTGGAACTTACAGTACTAAAATATCTCCAACTCTTTCGTCCAAGCATACAAAACAAATTGGAATTGGGTGGAAATGGGGTTATTCGTGAGGAAACCAAATCCAAGGGGACAGGGGGTATTTTCCCATCTAGTTCAATCGACGATTATGTTTGTATATTGCAAGGATGTGGTGGATACCAAATCCTGGGCTCAAGGAAGTCAGCGCATGCCCATATTTGAGCATGAAGTCATATTAATGAGTAAGCTTGTGACTATGTATGCCAGGACATTAGACATTGGCCATGAGGAAGTCAAATGAAAAAAAATCGGGAAAATTGGAACTTATACCTCTTGCAGGTCCCAAAGAAATCAACCACCCAAATCATTTCATACGCGAATTGAATGGATTTGTGACGGGTCTAGGAACTTGAACATTAACAAAGAGGCACCCATCAGAATGAGTTGGTTTCCAAAAACAACTGACCTGAAGATGTACATCTAGGATTCATTCCCATGGCTAACCCTACATTTCCCAAAATCGCCCAAGGACCCATTGAAGGTGGTTTATGGTTTTCTTTTATAAACATTATGCAACCTCCACGTCATCCCATATATATATATATATGTTTGCGGTTAAAAGCCCAAAAACCATTGTAAAGACTCATAAGGGGTAGGGTATAATTTTGTAAAAGGGCAAACATTAAATTATATATATATATATTATATAATATTTTAAAAATTATAATTTTATTGTAAATGTTTTTAAAAGACAGTTTTTTAATAATTGTTAAAGGTTTATTTTATAATTAATAGAAACAATTATTTGAGGAAATGAGAAAAAAAGGAAATAGGGACGGAGGTTCTTACTTTGAGAATGGGAAAGAAAAAAAAAAGGAAAAAGGGACATGGGTTCTTATTTTGAGAATGGGAAAGATTTGTAATGATAAAAGCTTAATAAATTAATCAGTGAAATACAAGATTGATTTTAACATTGGGTAAATTGGAGTTTAGTTATTGTTTTTATACATTTACCATTTCATTTATGTTTTTTTTCTACTAGATATGTATGTAGTAACAAGGCCATTTAAATTAGGACTATGAATTTTTCTCATAAATGGTACTAAAGTTTTAGTTTAAATTTGTTAATGGGTTCTTTTCTTCGCCATCAATTCATTCATAATTTCTTGTTCTTCTCAACATTTTTTCTGTCGGATAAAGTGCATATTCTTAAATGCTTGAGTTATGAAACCTTGTATTACTTCATCTTTTCTCTAGCCATATCTTTAAGTTAAAACCCTACAATCCCCATTGGTCTTTTCCATTCCAATTGGAAATGATAGTTTTTTTACTAAAATGTTCATTACATCATTCATGACCCTGCTCCATCCTTTTATTTAAAAAATTTTCATCAATTTCATGTCCTAGGTATTGACCTCCTACAGGGAGAGGTTGTCTCCAAGGTACAACATTAATTGGTGTCCTTGATAGGGAATGGAGGAAAGAAGTTATCTACCCTGGTGTTTTTAATTTGTTAAAACCTATTTCTTGGTGGTGAACAATAGTTAGGTATCAAGTATTGGCTACTTATCATTCACTAAGTGATCCCATGATTAAAGACTTCACTTGAAAATGAATTATGTTGAGAGAAAAATGAAGAGTAGGTACAAAAGAATTAGTTATGAAGTTATGATGTTTCTCAAGGAATTATGTTCTTTTCCATTGCTTCTTTCATGTCTTTCCTCTTACGTAAAATTATCCTCTATTTTCTATATTAGAGAAGCATAAATCCTCATCTTAATAATAGGTTTGACTCTCTTCCTACATTAGAGTTGATTCATGTCTTGTAAATAGACCACTATAATTTTGTGTAAAACTAAAGAAATTTTAACCCTTGAACCTTCCACCTTTTCTCCATAACTATCCTTCAAAATGTTTCTAGAATTTTCCAAATTTCAGTGGAGAAAATAGTGATGTTACAAGAGAACATCATGTGTTACAATTTGAGAGTTTTATAGACAGGCTTAATATTATTATTTATGAAGATTTATTTTTTAGATTTTTTGTCATTCTTTAAACAGGGATGCTCAATAATGGTTCCAATATTCAAAGGCTAGCTTAATTAGTTCATGGCATGGTTTTCAAGATATATTTTTTTCATATTGAGTGAGCACAAGTCATATGAAAAATATCTTTTACAATTGTATATAATGCATAGGTTGAGGAGTGAGACAATTAGCAGATTCAATAGGAGATTCTAGATCTTTTATTTCATCAAGAAAAAAGAAATTCTCCCTCCTGAAGTTGCTGCCATGGTGTATTACTCAACAATTCATCGTCGTGACCTTAGTTTCTATCGTGGGGAGAGGAAGTCAATCACCTTAGAGTAGATGTTTCTCTATGTCGCAGGGGATTGAAAACATCCTCCTAATCAGATTTTGCATGTAAACTTAAATTTGTTGAAAACAAGTGTCACTGAAAATCAAAGATCTTTTTATGAAGAAGATTAAGGAAAGTATATTATTGGAAATAAAAAAGACTTCCAAAAGAACAATGAGAAGTTTTTTTCAATAAAATGAAGATTTAGTGTATGGAGGGGTTTTGAAATAGTGACCTAGGAGTCCCATATTATAAAGAAATAAGAGTTCATCCACTATGATTCAGAAGAAAATTTTGAAAATTTAAATGAGAAATTCTTTAAAAACAATGAGTAGCAGTTTGAGTCTAGTAGTTATGTGAACATAGAAGGTATTTTGTTACAAACTAGTCCTTATTTCGTGGTTGATTTTACAAGGCCACTAGTCTATGACTCATATAGTTGAGATGAAGAATTTAATGTAGATTCTGAATCTCAGTTGCTGGAAGACAAAGGTAAAGAGGAAAATCAACACTTCTCTTTTATTTATAATAGTAATCACAATTTTATGAATGCAAATTTTTATGAGAGGTCGTCTTACCCAAGGAACACTGACATCTTGAAGAGAAGTTCATTAACTGATCATTCCATCATGACATTCAAACTTCAAACTTGTCGGAGTTTGTGCAAAGACCAACACAACAATTTTTTTTAATTTTAATGATCCAATGGAAGAATTGATGGAGTCTTATTACTCCCTGCCATCTCGCAATGGCTAGGGACTATAGTAATCGAATTGTGGCCTTTTAACATTAATTTAAGCTGACAATTACAAATGAGCAATTTTCTTAGAAATGAGCAAGGTTTTTGCAAGTACACTACATATTTGATAATGTATTTTTTAGGTGGGGAGGCAAAACCATAAGATATTTTTATATCTTTGCTTGGCATTTGCTTGGCATTCTGAAATTGGTAAATTAATGCTAGTATTAATCGAAAGCATTAAATGGTAACTCATGAACAATGGGGTATTAGATAGTGTTACTGTAGCAAGCAGCTACATTTTATTTCAGTGCATGCATTACAGGTGTATGTGTGCATGTGTTATAGGTGGATGCAGGTGTATGTGTTACAGGTGGATGGAAGATCTGCACCTCTTCTTGAAACTGTCCTAAAATTGTCTGAGCCACAAGGTTGTTGCCTTTGCTACGATTGCGCCAATGGTTGTCTAAATGAGGAGCTAATGTTTCCTTTGCTGCGGTTGCGTCGGTAGTTGCCTACAAATAGGTATTATGTATTAGCAAGTTACATCAGGTATGATGTATTAGCAAGTTACATCTGAGGTATTTATGGAGTAATAACAACTTACCCCTTTTCATATATGCTCCAGGATGCAAACTTGGAGCAAGAGAAACAGTCGGTAGTAGTCGGTGGGCGGCTCAAGGATGCAAGCTTGGAGCTAGAGAAACAATAAAAGATTGGTCATATTAGCATTTCCTTGGTAACTTCTGGGTAAAAATGCAAAACAACCCAACAATCAACACAAAGTATGCAATCTTAGCATTCTCTGCTGAAATAATATACTTAACGCTATTATTATTTTGCAATCATCTCTTTTAAAAATTCTCTACTGAAACAATATACTTAATGTTGTTATTGACACTCAAAGGACGACAAAGAGCAGAGTGTACCTTCCTACCTAGAAATGAATGTTGAGAAGATGAGGAGCTGATGTTTCCTTTGTTGTGGTTGCACCGGTGGTTGTCTACAAATAGGTATTAAGTATTAGCAAGAGTGTACCTTCCTGCCTAGAAATGAATGTTGAGAGGATGAGGAGCTGATGTTTCCTTTGTTGTGGTTGCACCGGTGGTTCTTTACAAATCGGTATTATGTATTAGCAAGTTACATCAGGTATTATGTATTAGCAAGTTACATTTGAGGTATTTATGGAGTAATAACAACTTACCCCTTTTCATATATGTGCCGGGATGCAAACTTGGAGCAAGAGAAACAATCGGTAGTCTGTGGGCGGCTCAAGGATGCAAGCTTGGAGCAGAGAAACAATAAAAGATTGGTCATATTAGTATTTTCTGGGTAACTTCTGATAAAACTGCAAAACAACCCAACAATCAACAAAAAATACGTAATCGTAGCATTCTCTGCTGAAACAATATACTTAATGCTGTTATTATTTTGCAATGATCTCTTTGAAAAATTCTCTACTGAAACAATATACTTTATGTTGTTATTGACACTCAAAGGATGACAAAGTGTAGAGTGTACCTGCCTCCTAGAAACGAACACTGAGAGAATGAGGAGTTGATGTTTCCTTTACTGCAGTTGCACTGCTGGTTGTCTACAAACATGTATTATGTATTAGCAAGTTACATCTGAGGTATTTATGGAGTAATAACAACTTACCCCTTTTCATATATGCTCCGAGATGCAAACTTGGAGCAAGAGAAATAGTCGGTAATCGGTGGGTGGCTCAAGGATGAGAGCTTGGAGCCAGAGAAACAATAAAAGATTGGTCATATTAGTATTTCCTCGGTAACTTTTGGGTAAAACTGCAAAACAACCCAATAGTCAACACAATCTTACCATTCTCTGCTGAAACAATATACTTAATGTTGTTATTTACACTCAAAGCACGACAAAGTGCAAAGTGTACCCACATGCCTAGAAACGAACGCTGATAGGATGACTTCGGAACAACCATACTCCAGAAGCAAGGAACAAATGCTAAGAAGATGAACTCAGAACGACCATACTCCAGAAGGCACATACTCCATAAGGCACATAGACGAGAAATTTAGGGTAGTAAGAAGTAGAGTCTATCTGATACCTTCCCTTGATCTATCTTCAGGATGAGCCGACTTGAAATTTTGGCACTTTTTGAAATTTTGGCCACCTACTGCACTGTCCCTAATCCGTATGTCACCACCAGCCTCAACAAGTCAATACAACAGCCTTAGCAACAGATCCTAGGGTGCTAGTGTTCTGAACTCAGGTCGCCATCTTTGCTGCTCAGGCTATATTTTTCAAGACACATCTGTGGTAGTGTTCTCAGTTCCTCCTCAAAATAGATGTGTGAGAGGAATCCATTTTTAGTTCTTTATCAAGACATGTGTGGCAGGAATCCCTCACTTCTCAGTCATGACAGATGTGTGGCGGGAATCTTTTCTCAGTTCTTTCTCAAGACACATGTGGCAAGAATCCATTAGTTTTAAATTCTTTGTCAAGACACGTGTGGTAGGAATTAAAGCCAGTTTCTCGTTGCAATAAAGTGTGTTTCATCATTGTTAAGCTATATCTGCTATTGAACTTGAAAATTGAAATGAGGGATTAAGTGACACAACTTTAAGCATTATCAATAATGTATACTTATTTTCAATATTATGCTCCCATAAATGGCATTCTCAAACAAAAATGGTTATCCTTGAGGCTTTAATTATCAAGTTCAAAAATCTTCCAATTAAGCGTTATGAACTATTTACTATATGATTTTCACATCTTCTATTTTCATGTCTGCATACTGAGGGCTAAATACCTATTAGGTAAAATAATGTTATCCTGCTTTGCTATTATTTATTATCTCTGATAACTTGATATGCCTTGGACTAAACAACATTAAATAGCGTTCTTTCTATATTTCGACAAGCACAACCTATATATTTGTAATTGTAATCTCCATTGTTTTATACTAATATTAGTTTTTAGTGCTATTTAAATTTCACTTATTATATGTTATATTTCAACCAATTTCATTGAAATAATCTCTTTTGAAGATTGGTTGTTAGCTTAGCTTAAATGTTTTAATTTCATTATTATCTGGATCTTCCGCTGGTGTTGTTTCTTCCTCCCGCAACGACGCTGCGGAATCAATATGTATTGAAAGGCTTCTGTTGATGAAAGGCAAAAGGAAAAAGAAGGTTTTGGAACATACCAAAACTGAACACGACTTGATTTGAGTTAGTGTAGGCACAATTTCCAATCATTACTTGTTTCGTTGCTGGTCTAAGCATGTTAGATTCCCGGCGTGTGACTTATTCGGGGTGTGACTCGTTTGGCGCTCAAGCCCAGCATCCTGCTCATGGCAGGGACTAGCTTCCATGCAACCTATCTTGTTTCTTAAAGTTTTTAAAAAACATTGATTTTGGAATACCAACAATATATAACTGCAAATTTTCGTGGCCATGTCTTGTGCATTGTGGGTTTTGTTAATCAGCCAAAAAAAAATCTCTCACAATGTTACCAACATGGCTACTTTGGAAATTTGCTTATATTTAAGGAATTTAGTGGATGTGCTTAAATAAACCCACTGAGTGAGCATGTAGTTTTTGGCTGTTAAATTTTTTTAACTCCATGCCAAAAAGGAACTTGGTCTGATGTTATTAGTGTATTGCAAGTAAAACTTTGTCCTTAGATGGAACAAAATGTTATAAGCAAATTTTGTAGGGAAAAAATTTAGTCCATGACATAATTTTCTATTATTAGTTACACATTAAGGATTACAATAAATGCCATTCATGTTTAATGAAGGTCCCCTATAAAATTATAATTGTTGTATTTTGCAGAGATTATATATAGTCCCGATAAAAATTATGATTCTACATGTGAGAACCACACACCATCGTAATGTACGATGTATTATGCTGAAGCAATGAAAGAATAAAAGCAGTGAAATGTGGGCAAATGAATGCAAAGTCTCTCACTATAAATCTACATGTAATATATTGTTACAATCATATCCAAATACCATTCACCGTGACTTAAGGTTGCCAATATTTTGATAGATGAAGATTCGACTTAAGGTTGCCAATATTTTGTTAGATGAAGATTCGAAAAAATGTTGGTGATTTTGAATTAGCAAAGTGGGTTGAGGTGATAGAACAATGTCCTGTTAAATATCATATTCATGGCGAGTGCAAACATCCAAATTCCCAATGAAGTCAGTCTAAAAAGGGTAGTGCCCGTTCGAGCCTCTTATCATTTTTAAAGTGTAATGGGAGGCATATTTGAAATCTTTTGGCTCCATGTCCAAAAAGGCATTTTTTTGTTCCATGTCCAAAAAGGCACTTGGTCTAATGTTATTAGTGTATTTTGACCAAAATTTTGGTCCAATGACACATTGCTCTTGTTGGTTGCACATTAAAAATTACAACCGGAGCTATTCATATTTAATGAAGGATTACAACAGGAGCCAATCATGTTTAATGAAGGTTTACAACATGAGTCATTCATGTTTAATAAAGGAGCGATTCATGTTTAATGAAAGATCATAACAGGAGGCATTCTGTTTAATGAAGGCGATTATAATTGCCTTGCTGGGTCTGATGTTATTAGTGTATTGCAAGCAAAACATTGTTTTAAGATGGAGCCAAATGCTGTAACCAAAATTTTGGTTCAATGGACTATTGATATTGTTACTTACACATTAATTACAACTGGAGCTATTCATATTTAATTAAGGATTACAACAGGAGCCATTTATGTTTAATGAGCGATTCATGTTTAGTGAAGGTGATTATAATTACCTTGTTATTAGAGAGATTCTATATATTCCCGATAAAGATTATGATTAAGTATTACACCGATCAAGATTATGAGTATATATATTCTTGATAAAGATTATGATTAAGGATGACACCGATAAATATTACAAGAGAAGCCATTCATGTTTAGTGAAGGTGATTATAATTGTCTTTTCGCAGAGATTCCATATATTCCCGATAAAGATTATAGCATAATATCATGCATATATACACCAATACACATCATCTTATCATACCCACTAAATTTGTCTAACAAAATATATTTGTACTAGCATAGCCATATTTACCAAGGTAAATATGGTTGATATACACTCATAGGCATATATCAAGCATATATATCAACCATATTTTCTAATGTAGTTGATATACGCCAATTGACTTATATCCACGACATTAATAATTATTATGGGTATTTAGGATTAATAATAACTATATAACTGTTAATACAAGATGATTTATATAACCACTGTAGAATATTATATATATTAAATAATTATAATGAACTCCTGAATATATATTAATTATAATAACGAAATAGTAATAATAATATAGATTATTTTATATATTTAAATAGACATAATAAATATATAAATAATAGTAATAAAATATATTTTTGATTATAATATTATATTATATTACATAGCTATATATAATCATCAATAATTATATATAATATATATAATCAATTATATAAGAGAACAATAAAGAAGTTATTTATTATTTATGATAATTAATAACTATACAAATAATAGTAACTATAGTCTTATATTCTTATATATTTGATATATATTAAATTATAAATAAATAGCTCCATAATAAATTAGTATTAAAAATTGATCTTACGTTTGGTATAAAGGGGTATACTAATCAGTATTAGGATTTGTAATAACTAATAAATAACTAAGGATAATTAAAATAAATAATATTAATTATAAATAATCTAATCAATATAAAATTATAAAAATAATAAAATAGTAAATAATAATATAAATTGATATATATATAATAAAATATTATAAATATAGGCAAGAATTAAATCAACTCATAATAAAAAAGTTAATGGAGTCCCCTTAAATTAATATATAAATAAATATATATATATATATATATATTATGAATGCAAATAAATCACAATCGCAAAAGTGCAACAGGTAGGTTATTACCACAGGAATCACCGATTCCCGATTGTGATGAGTAGTGCAAACCCGAAAGACATTTATATTTTGTTGTAAAGTCCAGGCGGGTCCGCAGTTATATGTATGTACATATATAAAAAGAAAGATTGTCGAATTCGATTAATGGGGGCGGACCTCGAAACATACTTTACGTTTTATGTTTAAAAGTCTGACGGGTCTGTAAGGCATATGAATTATGGCCAAGGGGAAATAAAAAAAATCAAGTCATATAATATTAAGAAGTTTGTATGGATGGTTCCCTTTATATATATATATATTATTATATAATATATTATATATATAATGCAAATAAATCGCAATCGCAAAAGTGCAACGGGTAGGTTATTACCACAGGAATCACCGATCCCCAATTGCGATGAGCAATGCAAACCCAAAACACATTTATATTTTGTTGTAAAGTCCCAGCGAATCCACAGTTATATGTATCTACATATATAAAGATTGCCGATTACGATTAATGCTGGCGGACCTGAAACATATTTACATTATGTTTAAAAGCCCAATGGGTTTGTAAGGCGCTGAATACGTATGTTGGTGCATTCAATGATTGCCGATTGTGATATGGGTAAGCCGGACATAAAACATATTTACGTTATCTTTTAACAGCTCACACGGCTCCGTAAAATGTTGAATATATATGTTGGTGCATTCAATGATCAACGATTACGATTTGCGATCATGGGCTGGACCCAAAAGGTATATTCATTATGGTTGTAAGTCCTGTTAGGCCTGGCAGATCGAAAAGTCTTTTTGTGATTGCACATTTAATATATTTCAATTATAAAGAGATTATAATAGAAATGATTTCCAATTGTGATATGGGTAAGCTAGACCTGAAAGCCTATGTATTACGTTTCACGACTGTGGCGAGTCCGCCATATCAATGATATAATGTATATATATTATTAATGCAAACAAATTGCAATCACAAAACTGCAGTGGGTAGGATATTACCACAGGAATCACGAATCCCTAATTGTGATTAATGCTGGATGACCTGAAACATATTTACGTTATGTTTAAAAGCCAGTGGGTCCATAAGGCACTGAATACATATGTTGGTACATTCAATGATTGATGGTTGCGATATGGGTAAGCTGAACCTGAAACATATTTACGTTATGTTTTAATAGCCCGGCGGCTCCGTAAAATGTTGAATATGTATCTCGGTGCATTCAATGATCAGTGATTGCAATTTTCCATCGCAGGCTGGACCCGAAAGGTATATTCATTATGGCTGTAATTCCTGTTAGGTCCGGCAGGTCAAAAAGTCTTTTTATGACTGCGCATTTTATATATTTCAATTATAAAGAGATTATAATAGAAATGATTGCCAATTGCAATATGGGTAAGCTGAACTTGAAAGCCTATACATTATGTTTCACGACTGTGGTGGGTCCGTCATATCAATGATATA
>APFE030205677.1:146442-217113 GCA_000404065.3 Pinus taeda | reverse complement strand
AATGCCAATTATCGATTGTGATGAGGGGCATGCCTCGACAGTCGTGCTAATAGTATTAAAAGTGTGAAAAGACCCCAAGGGTTTATGAACCCAAGGGATTGATATCATAAACCCAAATGAACAATAAACCCAAGGGATTAATACTAAAAGCCCAAGAGATTATAAACCCAAGGGAATATTAAACCCAAGGTACTGATATAATAAACCCAAAGGAATAATAAACACAAAGGATTATTATTTATTTTCATGGTGAGACAATCGTTGTCACAATGTGACATTGAACCATGGTTGGCTATGATTAACAATGGTTTACCATGATCGATATTATAAACCGAAGGGAATAATAAACCCAAGGGATTGATATTATAAACCTAAAGAAATAATAAACAAAGGGATCAATACTAAAACCCCAAGGGTTTATGAACCCAAGGAAATAAAATTAAACCCATGGGACTAATGTTATAAACCCAATGTTGTTAAACCCAAATATAAACACAACAAACACTAAAATAAACATGGTTTATTTTCATGGTGAGTCAATCTCTCTCAAAATCTGACATTCAACCAAGGGACTAATATTATAAAACCAACATTTGTAAACCCAAATATAAATACCACAAACACTAAAATAAACATGGTTTATTTTGATGGTGAGACAATTCATGTCACAATGCAACATTCAACCATGATTGATCATGTTTGGCTATGATTGACAATGGTTTACAATGATCGATATTATAAACCAAATGCAATAATGAACCCAAGGGATTGATATTATAAACCAAAATAAACAATAAACCCAAGGGATTAATACTAAAACCCCAATGCACAATAAACCCAAGGGATTAATACTAAAATATGAAGGGATTATAATCCCAAGGGAATAATAAACCCAAGGTATTGATATAATAAACCCAAATGAATAATAAACCCAAGGTACAATGGTTTAAAATGATTGATATTATAAACCAAACAAAATAATGAACCCAATGGATTGATATCATAAACCCAAATGAACAATAAACCCAAGGGATTAATACCAAAACCCAAACGAACAATAAACCCAAGGGATTATAAACCCAAGGGACTAATAAACCCAAGGTATTGATATAGTAAACCCAAAGGAATAATAAACCCAAGGCACAATGGTTTACAATGATTGATATTATAAACCAAATGGAATAATGAACCCAAGGGATTCACATCATAAACCCGTATGAACAATAAACCCAAGGGATTAATACTAAAACCCGAATGAACAATAAACCCAAGGGATTAATATTAAAAGCCCAAGGGATTATAAACCCAAGGTATTGATATAATAAACCCAAAGGAATAATAAACCCAAGGGGAAATGGTTTGCAATCATTGATATCATAAACCAAACAGAATAATGAACCCAAGGGATTGATATCATAAACCCAAATGAACAATAAACACAAGGGATTAATATTAAAACCCCAATGAACAATAAACCCAAGGGATTAATACTAAATGCCTAAGGGATTATAAACCGAAGGGAATAATAAACCCAATGTATTGATATAATAAACCCAACGGAATAATAAACCCAAGGGGAAATGGTTTACAACGATTGATATTATAAACAAAATGGAATAATGAACTCAAGGGATTGATATCATAAACCCAAATGAACAAAAAACCCAAGGGATTAATACTAAAACCCTATTGAACAATAAACCCAAGGGATTATTACTAAAAGCCCAAGGGATTATAAACCCAAGGGAATAATAAAACCAAAGCAATAATAAACCCAAGGGATTATTATTTATTTTCATGGTGAGGCAATCGTTGTTGCAATGTGACATTGAACCATGGTTGCCTATAATTGACAATGGTTTACCATGATTGATATTAGAAACTAAAGGGAATAATAAACCCAAGGGATTGATATTATATATCTAAAGGAAAAATAAACAAAGGGATCAATACCAAAACCCCAAGGGTTTATGAACCCAAGGAAATAATATTAAACCCATGGGACTAATATTATAAACCCAACATTGTTAAACCCAAATATAAACACTACAAACACTAAAATAAACATGGTTTATTTTCATAGTGACTCAATATTTGTCAAAATGCGACATTCAACCAAGGGACTAATATTATAAAACCAACATTGGTAAACCCAAATATAAATACCACACACACTAAAATAAACATGGTTTATTTTGATGGTGAGACAATTGTTGTCACAATGCAACATTCATCCATGATTGACCACGTTTGGCTATGATTGACAATGGTTTACAGTGACTGATATTATAAACCAAATGCAATAATGAACCGAAGCGATTGATATTATAAACCCAAATGAACAATAAACCCAAGGGATTAATACTAAACCCCTAATGAACAATAAACCCAAGGGATTAACACTAAAAGCCCAAGGGATTATGAACCCAATGAAATAATATTAAACCGAAGGGCCTAATACTAGACCCAACAACATTGAAGCATGGGACTAATATTATAAACCCAACAATGGTAAACCCAAATATAAATACTACAAACACTAAAATAAACATGGTTTATTTTGATGGTGAGACAATTCTTGTCACAATGAGACATTCAACCATGATTGACCATGTTTGGCTATGATTGGAAATGGTTTACAATGATTGATATTATAAAACAAATGTAATAATGAACCCAAGGGATTGATATTATAAACCCAAATGAACAATAAACCCAAGGGATTAAAACTAAAACCCAAATTAACAATAAACCCAAGGGATTAATACTAAAATCCCAAGGGATTATGAACCCAATGGAATAATATTAAACCAAAAGGCCTAATACTATAAACCCAACAATGGTAAACCCAAATGTAACTAATTCAAACATCAAAATAAACATGATTTAGTTAAATGGTGAGACAATCATTGTCAGAATGCGAGAATCAACCATCGTTTACCATGATCATTATTATAAACCTAAGGAATAATAAACCCTTGGGATTATGAACCCGAGGGAATAATATTAAATCCAAGGGACTAATATTATAAACATTAAAATAAACATGATCGACAATCATTGATTTACATATTGAGACAATTCCTATTACAATACCATGTTGGTCCATGGTCAACATTATAATGAACCATGTTTGGCTCGCGAATAATAAACCCAAGCGATTGATATTATAAACCTAAGGGATTAATACTAAAACCCCAAGCGATTATGAACCGAAGAAAATATTATTACACAAAAGGTACTAATAATATAAACCCAAGGGAATAATGAACCCAATGGATTGATATATAAACCCAAATGAATAATAAAACCAAGCGATTAACAATAAAACCTCAAGGGATTATAAACCCAATGAATTATTAATATTAAAAAGTTGAAGAACGAATAAAACCAATAATTTTATATTACAAACCATTGGGAATTAATAAACGCAAGCGAAAAATATTAGAAACTTGTTGTGCTATACAACAACCCTCCCCATTTCAAAATTTTTATATAAAAATTTTAACAAGAAATGGGTCCCCTTCTTAATAAACTTAGCTAATATCAATAGTTGTAAATAATAAGTCTTCTTTCTTTTAGGATAACTTCAATAACAATTGCATTTTGCAAAAAATCGATATGATACACGACAATCCTTATGATGAGGTCTGATCCATTGTAAATGTGAAACAAAACATTGTCATAAGATAAACTATAAATGAAACATATCGCATCGTGCACATCCTTTGGCTAAAATATGGACTTAATGTTTCCTTTGGAATTCCCTGATGCAATAGCACAATCAGAAAGCGCATATCTCAAATTTCTTGAGGAAACATTCCACGGGGTCATACAACTCCATCGATGCGACAAGGAGATCGCAATCGTGCATCGGTAAGGTCCCGAAACACATAACGAATACCCATTTGAGATCTGCTGATGTGATTTCATCATCACAAATAAAGGCGCGCTTGTCAATAAAGTGGAAATAGTACGGTTAAATGAATGCTTGTGGGTTTTAAGAGCATAAATCATTACTAAATGAGAAATAAATGATTTATTGATTTCTTAAAGATTATCCCACCTCCCTATGACAACTCATTCTTTGTCATAGTCAGAGCTATACGAAGGAAATAGCTAAAGCATAAAGTTGGGCCAATCGATCTACGATATGCGATTAGTGCTAATCATTGATCGGGAAACTCACCATATTTACTTTAAAGAACCGTTATGAATATGTGCGATGCCACATATCATTATGGCATTTAATGATCATGATGGGTAGTTGCCGAAATCATTAATAAAGTAGTTATGGTTGAATCCTTCAAGGATTTCATCTGTGGTAACACAATATATGAAATTCATATCACTTATTGCACTTAATTGTTGTTAATGTTGTGTATTTTGCATTATCTTGGAATGGATTTTCTCATCTGTTACGGTCATCTGTTTCTTTTGCAGAGTAAGTTTGAATTCATCAATTTAGGATAAATGTCAAAGAAATCAAAGAAAGTAAAGATTCCAGTCTTAACCAAAGAGGAACCAGCAAAGAAGGTCTTGATACGTGATACTATTTGCACTGGCCTAGGAAAAGCTTCATGGGAAAGCATATACAATTTATTGGAAGCTGAAGATCCATAAGTAATTGAAGAAGAAAAGGCAACAACTGATTCTAGTGAAAAATCAGAGAATAATCTGAACGATTTGGCCTGCTCTTTTCTCCACAGAATAGCTGTCCACCCCAGAATATTACCCTGCAATGACTTAGTTAGATGTGTAATCGAGACATCAACATAACAGACAGAGCATTTTTTACGGCTGATGGAAGGATGTTCGGCTCATTCAGAGAAAAAGATATAAAAAATATGTACCATTTGGCGAAACCGGAGAAGGATTACAACAAGGCATTTATCGAAGCCTTTGCCAAACAAAATGATGTGGAATCGAATCCTATGAGGAAGTGGATTCATTACCCAAACAAACACAAGTATGAATCATTGGGTATGTATTCCGTTGACTCCTTAGCATCTCCTTACTGCTATGTTGGTGCTATGATATGTAGACTCTTTGGAGTCTCCAATTCCGCTAGGTTTTCAATTGAAATGGTTCCTTTAATGGATGCAGCGGTTAACTCATATATCATGGATTGGGAAACCATTTTTTCTAATAAAATGACCAACCATATCCTTGATTATAGAAGAAACAAGTTCGTGACTACCCGGGCAGTACCCCCATTTTAAATGAGTGCCTGCATTATGGACACTATCTATTTCAATTCTGATTACCCCATTCTAGGTTGGAAATGGACTCCACAAGACCCAACCCCCATTCACATCTATCATAAGGAATTTTGGAAAACCCATTATAAAAACCATCTTTATAGAAACTATCATGGTTTGTTGCCTTTTCATTACGCTATATTCAATAAACCCGCTCCTTGGTTATCCAATGAAGCCAGTGTCGACTTAACATCAATTGGTAATTGGTTTGGTGAAGAAAAGTTTACCTACATTAAACTTTTTTGAGGCAGTGTTGCTCCACTTTTTCTCCCCTTATACACTCCCGATAAACTATTTTCCAGGGAAATAGCTTATCAAATCATAGAAGAAGGGATGTCCAAAAACCTAAAGGACTCCAAAAAGCAAATGTGGCCTTCATTCTCCCTCCCATGTGGTACTTTCACACTGCATGACTTCAAACATGCAGAGAAAGAGGCAGAGAAAATAAAAGCGCTAAAGTTAGAAACCATTCCAAAGAGGCAATATGATCCAAAACAATAGCTTATAACTTCACCTCTCATGTCAAAATTGCAATGTTTGAACATGAGAAAGATGACTATGATGATTTGTTCACCTGAGATGACTCATTTTATCAAGTAAAACAACTTTTGAAAATAAAATTGGGAGCAGAGGGAGTAGAATAATTTCTATAGTTTAGAACAAGGAGGTTGGAAACTCTACCGATGCACTTATTAAATACCACCCCTATGCTGCAACATGAAGAGCAAAGTGAAGGAAAAACTACCCAGAAGATTCATAAAAAGAAGAAGAGCCCTGAAAGGTAGAGGACAAAGTAAGTAACTACTGAGCTCCTTCATACTGATAGAAATATTGATCAAACTTTAATCAAGGAATGGGAGCAATTCGATTGAATCATAAAAATCACAAAGGACTCCCAAAACCTCACTACACCAAAACTACACATAGCACAATAGTCTAAGGTTATTAGTGTTATAATTAAAGGGAGAAGCGCCCACCCAAAATGTAGAAAGATATAGAAATCATTCCCGAAAATCCCACAAAAGGGATTGTACTAAAAATAGAGGAACTACCACCCCTTAATGTATTTTATAGTCCAGAACACAGGGCTGTAGTTAAAAGATAGAGGAAAGAGAGGAAAACTGATCAAGTACCTCTTTTAACTCCTCAAGACCAAAATCATGAATATGGTATGGAAGTTAGAAGTCAATCCTTCTGAGGGTTTAGCAAAATTATCTCAGTATGCAGGGGCTTACACAGCAGCAACAATGGACAAAGCCGCAGAGGTCATTCAACTAATCAGGAATAAAGATAAAAGGATCACTGATCTTGAGATGCAATCAACAAAAGAACAACAAAAGATTAATCAACTAGAACAATAGCTAGGAGAACAAAGGCAAAAAAATGAGCAACTTAAAGAATAGTTGAATATGGAGAAACGAAAAAATTGATAAGCAGGTTCTCGAGAAATAACAGAAGTTGTCTCAAGAACTAAGCAGCCTTTAGATAGCGATTGAGCAAGAAAAGAAGACCAAGGATGATCAAATTGTACAACTACAATTACAGATAGAAAAATACAAGGAAATCCTATTTTTGGAATGGCAATCTCAGCTAATGAAAGCCAAAAGGGAAACTTCTAGAGCCAGAGCTACAATGAATGTTGTAATCAAATTAGTAAATAATAGTTCATATATGTCTAATTTGATTTTCAAACACTCTCCAGGCAAACGCCCAAAAGTAAAGGAGCTGGAACATCAATGGAGACAGGAGCTGGCAAGCAGAGAAAAACAAATCGGAGAAGTTCAAAACTTGACATGGGATGCATTCTGGTTTCTTCTAGTCAAGCCTCATGGCCAACAAATGGCCGTGAAATCCCTGTTTGACACGGTCAACTGCATGGCTCGCAAACTCTCCGATCCCACCTACACAGCCCAATTACATTCTAAGATGAGCCAACCTTCAGAAATCTAGCCAATGCTAACAATGTGTGAGCTGCAAGCACAAGAGAAGAAGTTGATTCAATGAATTAGGTCAATCGCCATCACACTGCTAATTTTATACCAAATCCCACATTTTCATGTCACAGTTTGAACACCTTATAGTGATTTTTGTTGATAGTAGTTTTTATTTTTATTATTTAAGACCCTTTCATGTATTTAGAAAGGGTCCTCAATTTTTTATAAAATTTTGACTTGGGAAGTTGCACTACTGTACTTCTAAATATTTTTTTTTATCAAAAATTGCATTAAGGTTTCACATTTTTATCAAGAAGTTTTTTCAAGACTTGCACTTTTTCATCTTCTGGAGGTTTTTCTCAAATAGCAAAGTTGAATCTAAGTATTGTTCACACCGAAAGGATTCAAGTGCATGCACTACTTCTATCATTGTTTTTGTCTTATTTCCTTATGTGAATGAACAATTGTTTAAAAATTGCTATTGTTGATATATGTATTTTTTTGCAAATAATTCATTATCATATCATTTCTAAAGATTGAGATTGTTATTATTTAAGAGGATATATGTCAGCGATAATATATATATATATATATATATATATATATATAATATATATTGACGAATGCGATAATGTTTGTATAACTACTTTGTTTAATTTCTTAAACAAAGTGACCATTATATGAATGCATCTTTCTATTTGATAAGTAAGCCATCTATATGCTTATTTGTCTTTTAGGAATAATCAAAGATCACATTGTTTATAAATCACCTGGCTTAGATAAGAATATTTATATATATATTTTAGTTGTAGGATAAAGACATTGTCATAGACCCATTCCACATGCTTCAAATTTGCGAAGCGAATATCATGTTCTTGAAAATGAAGTAAATGTTACTCTATTGTTTAAGATGCTTGTGCTGATACTAATATTTCCTACAGAAGTTTGATAGTGATCTAAACCAAAACTAATATAATAACAACATTGCAAACCAAGAAGCTTTTTCAAGACTTGCACCTTTGCATCTTTTGGAAGTTTTCTCAAATTGGAAAGTGGAATTGAAGTGTTGTTCACATCGGAAGGATTCAAATGCATGCAATACTTTTATCATTGTTTGTCTTATTTCCTTATGTCAATGAACACTTCTTTAAAAATTGTTATTGTTTATATATGTATCTTTTCTCAAACAATTTTTTATCATATCATTTATGAATAGTCAAAATTGTTATATTTCAAAAGATATATGTCAGCGATATATATATATTGATGAATGCGATAATGATAAACCATGACTACCTTAATAATAACACATTTATATCACTACATTATAAACAATAAATAGAATTCATGCGATAAATACATTGATATCAATACATGAATGTATTAATACTATAAATGTGAAGAATATTGATATAAACACCTAGAACATGAAATCACAACAACAATATTATAGATGTAAACAATATTTTCATTTATGGGTCTTGGTGAACAATGTGAAGGGATCCACATAGAAGACCACAACAATCACAAATGTAAGAGAAAGATATAAAATAGTAACACTCCCATTGGAGCAAAGCAACATAAATGAAAAAAACATATCTAAATTGGACACATTAGATTTAAAGAAGAACAACATAATAGGACACTCTAAGACTAGAGATATACAATTTTGCACATAAAAACAACACTAGTGTTTAAAATAATCACAATTTAACCAACATTGCAACCATAGAAAGAACATTGAGTCTTAAAATATATTTTTTGTTTTGTCTACATCAAAACATCCACTACAAAATTGAAGTTCAAAACTATAAAGAAGGCCACAATGTTATTAGTTCTATTTCATAGTAATATGGACTTCAATCCCTCCTCTTCCTTCTCTCTAATTGTAACATATGCGCTATCTTTCATCTTGGCATAATGTTTGAATGTAAAAGGCAGTGAAATGCGTAAACCAACTATTGATTTCACTCTTGATATCACTTTGAAGGTAAGGCCTTACTACTGTTTATTCTCGATATCAACTAACGCTCACTCTAAAGTCAATCCCTGTGACTTGCGGATTGTAAGAGCCCATGCCATCTTCAAAGGAATTTGTTTTCGCTTTCATCTTATCACTGGGGTGATAGGGACAATGTTTGGATTACTTGCATCAAATGGAACACCAACATACTTATAAAAAACAATAGTTGTGAACATTGGAAGCACAGGTGGCTTAGAGGTAGGCGCATAGAATATATCCTTAACAAAACCAAGTGCACCATTCACCAAGCCAGCTTCAACCAATAAATTACATGTCAACATAACACCCTGACCATGACACAACAAAACTTCACAGTCCAATTGATCATCGTCAATACCACCAAATTTTGAATGCCTTGAATATTCACCAACACATCATGCAATTTGAGAATTTAATGATTTTAACATATGCCAATTATGCAAGGACACCAAATTATTTGTTGGAAACATGTGAACTGCTGCACTAAATAAATCTCTTTCTATAGGATGCAACCTCATATTAGCTCGAGACATAAGAAAGTCCCAATCTTCAAGAACAGGTTCTACGTTTCTTATGTTATTGAGGACTCTACGAAAACAAGATTATTTCTGATTATTCCCTTGTTGGCGAAAGATTGTGTCAAGAGTGACAACAATGTTGAATTTGTTCCATAAGACTTTCCCTGCAATATTACCTGCATACAAAGGCTTATCTCTGATAGGAGGCAGTTGGCCAAGGTCACCCATAAGGATGATGGATCTCCCACCAAAAGTACAATCCTTTTTCTCTGGAAATGCTTCTCGTAACTGAGTAGATATCTGTATAAACAACCTTGATCCTAGAAATCTCATTTCATCGATCAATATATATCTAACATGTCACATTTCTTTTTGGAATACTACAAGTGACTGCCCTTGTAGTGGTTGAATATCTTTAATTAGGATTTTTAGAGCCGAGTGTATTGTTTTTTCATGTATATTAAAAGAAGTTATTCACATTGGTGCAAGAAGAAGCAAAGGGCTTCATCCATCACTTGACAAATTAGAAAGAGCTTCAAAAATACAATTGATAAGGAAAGACTTCCCAGTGCCCACAGTGCCCTGAATAATGATAAGAAGAGCCTCATGAATTTCATATTCAGCAAAGTGCCTTAACACAATCTCAGAAGCAAGTCATTGTTTTTCTGACAAATAACTTGGAGATGCAAATTTTCTGTTTGATAGGTCAACAATATCACCCACTGATTTTGTAATCCTTATAAAGTTAGTAGCTTCCTCTGCAACATCATCAGAAATAGTTCTACTCTCCCAGTCAAAGGATATATCAAAGTCCCTTTGACCAAGGGTGTGAAGATCAGAAACATTCACATCGTTTGGTGGAACCAAACGAGAGAAAATCTGCCATTCTTGAAAATCAACTTCAACATTCATTTCGTGGTTATAAAAGTCACCATGTTCTTCATCTTCAATATTGTCTATAATTGATGGTTGTCGATCAACATGCCATGCTGGATATCGAAAATTCTTCCAACTTTTAATAATAACTTTAGCTGAAAGGCCAATTTCTATAGAAATGTCACAAAATGGCTTATACAATAGAAATTCTGACCAACAAAAGGTTTTAAATTCCTCTAAATCATCACCGGGAATAGAGTAAAACCATGGCCAAACCTGAACAATAGCATGAACATCTCTAGCCTTCCATGGATCTTGTTTACACTTGCTATCAAATGTCCAAGATCTTATTGCTTCTATCAAAGATAGATGTTCAAGGAAAGAAGGTCTCTTCTGATAATGTTGAACGAAAGTATTCTTAGTTGAACATTGCAAGCCATCCCTTGATATTTTCCTAAAAACCTTTCTTCCAACATTTAAGGTAACAAATTTCCGACTACAAACAACAAGATGCAACTTAAGCAACATGTGGAATGTTTCTTGTGCTCCAATGTCACAGTCAACAATCGTTTCTGCAAGAAACTTTCTATATGCACATAAAGTAGGATCCTCAAGGCCAATAGAATTTCAAATTCTAGTTAACATATGATGATAACTTTCAGACCTTTTTTCTGCTTTCAATGCATACTTAGAAATGTATTTCAACACAGCATAGCAAGAAACCATTGGCTCGCAATCAACATTTGTAGACCACATTGTTAGAAGGTCAATGTTATGTACATTAAGTTTGTCATCATTTCTTGTTGGCTCGTATTGTTTTCTTCCTTGATCATCTATGAACAATCTTGATTCACCACAAAGATCCCATGGAGCATTGTACGGACATGTTAGAATAGTGCCCTTTTTGCGCAAATAAGAATCCACAGTACACTTTGTGTGCCTTTGGAAACAGTTTAACAATTCTTCGTAATCATTATGAGGATCACAAGAGAAAACCTGACTAGTATTCAAGAGGAAAGGGTCATCATTGAGGCCTCGGGGAACCATTATGTTGCGATGATGGATCTCACGTTGATTCCATGCTGTTACATATTTGTCGAAGAACATTTTTGCAGCTTGTACATCAGAACTATTTGACCAATCAAGTATTTCCATGTCAAGAGCACCTTCTAACCATAGCAAACCATGGATTAGCATTGAACCTCTGTGTTTCCACTCATATCTAAAATAAATGAACATATAGTTACTAAAAACAATATAATAGAACCATAATAAATGTTGAAAAAGTATAGAAGAAAAATTCAACACAAACATGTACTAAAAGTCTCTAGCATTAAGGTATTTTTGGATAACTTCCTCTCGAAAAATATTGAATCTGTGGTGCATAAATGCTGCAACAATATTAGGGTACTGTATAACATTCTCAATTTTCATACGATGCTCATTTGAAGAACGAGAATGTGAATGTATGGGCATGAGGTTATGCAACTCTGGCCACTTTGTGTCAGTTGCACTCAAAGTAAAAAATAAAGATGCACATCGTAACGAAGTAATCATGTCCATCAATTCAGATTGACACTTATTCTAGTATGCCCTTGTACCTCTCAAAGAAGAACCAAACCGCATAAGATGCTCAGCCAACTTATTATATGGTAAATCAAATAGTTAGTGACGCAACTCCTCAACTGTTGTAGGTGAGTTATCATGTAAATGTTTCTTTGCAAAAACTGCAGTAGTTGCTTGGCTCCGATGCCATATTATCATGTTTAATAGATAATATCAAAATAGAGGATGGTTTCCAAATATATGATCATAGTACCTAAGAAGATGCAATGCATATTCATGAACTTCAACACTGCAAACACATGGTTGCAACCATTCAGCATCACCAGAGGGGGATAATGTTGGGAATGCCATATCGAACAGCCCCTTTGTATTATATTCATTCACAGGAGAGGTTCCAATAGTGAGCCAAACCATGTCTTGAACATGTGAAGAATGAACATTATCAAGAAATGCTCTAATTTCTTCCACTTCTCTGCGTTCATTTGGTAGGCGAGCAACAAAGGAAGAAGGATGAGAGGGAAAATGCTTAGCATTTTCCTCTTCATTATTAATTTCATTGATTTCAGATTCTTCAATATGATAATCAACAAATTTAAGCCTAGAGGAGACATCTATTGAACTTTCGGGCAAAGCATTCAATGAATCATAATCAATTACGACATCTCGATCGTATTGATCAGGCTGTATTTTGAAAAGCAATGCATCCATCACTCGAGACATTTTTACATAACATTCATAATATTTAGACTTAGCGCCATGTCTCCTCACAATTAGAAAGTCAATATCTTCACACATCGGGGAAGACTTTGTACAATTGTAAAAATATCTTGAGGAAAGCTAATTGTATGACCACTATGCTCATATTGCCCACCTTGAGCATGTGTCACTTGCAAAATGGGATTCACACGTGCTATTATCATTTCTTCAACTTGAGTAAGAATTCTTAAAATATTAGGTTGCTCACCAGGATCCATGTTATTATATCGACAAAAATGATGGGCTCCTATTTCACTCTTACATCGTCTGCAAAGAGGTCCTTCAGCATGTCTGACAACAACAATTCTGTGATATGATTCTTGGCAAATGTGGCACATCTAGACAACTGACAAGCTATCTATATTTTTTTGAAACCTTTCATGCACTGCAATCACGTTTTCATCAAAATGAATATGATCTCTACTTGCTCAACCATGTTGAAAACCATTTTCATGATTAAAATCTCTTCTAACATTTACTTCATCTTCAAGAACATGAGATTCCCTTCGCAAATTTAAACCGTATGGAATGCATCTATGAGAATGTGTTTCCAAATTTATGGTTTGCATTTCGTGAATCTGAGAGCATGTAAAGGTCTCTCTATCATAAAAGAATTTAAAATTTAATTTGCAACTAACTATAAATGAAGAAAATGAAAAAGAATCAAATGCATTCAAAATTTACATTTTTGTCCTCACGGGGATGAGGGTTATCAGATGGTTTCTCTTGGATTCTAAGAATAGTGGATGAAATTTTTTTGCATGTAGTTTCTTTGCCTCTATTCAAATGAGCTATTTCCTATTTCAAAGAAATAAAAGACGTTATAAAACTAAATGTCTAGAAAATAAAGATTATAAAATTGAAAATAAATACATCTACAATAGTTTTACAATTTGATCTTTTGGATTCCAATTGGCCAACTTAATGAGATTACATCATGGTTTCCCCATGAAATGTTAGAAAACATAATTTCAAGGCAACTGTAAATGAGAAAATGAGAAAAATATCAAATCCACTCAACATTTACATTTGTTTGGCGATGTGCATGAATGCTATGAGATAGGTCCTCTTCACTTCTAACATCAGTAGATGTAACATCTACCAAGTTAATGTCTATGCCTCTATTGGAATGACTTCTATCCTATTTAAAGAAAATAAAATTCATTTTCTAAGAAATTAGAAATTTTAAAAAATAAATGCAAATCAAAAAACACTGAAATTGTAAATCAGTCTGGAATGTGGCTGAACAATCACTATTGCAGCGAAAACCAAAATGTAATTGTGTTACCTCCATTGTGCCACGGAAAATGCTATTAGGGATGAATGATTCTCTTGGTGGGACCACATTACTCTGAGAAGCAGGATTTGAAGGTCTTTTGTTTCGAGCAGCTGAGTCCAAATTATCAAACAAATGCCCAAGTAAACTATCATTCAAATCATCACAGAAAATGTCATCATTACCTTGACCATCGCTTATTTGCAACCTTTGGCCATCAGAACATGCAATTAGACATACGGAAGGGTTAGGGTGGACATTTGCATGCACAATATCGATATGGCATTCTTCTCGATTGCAAGATGTTTCCCCAATGTTATGAACATTTTCAGATGAGCATCAAAGAACAAGGCTATGCTGAGAAGGAGCATATCCTGATAGTGAACTATAAACAGGAAATGTTCTTTCCATTGTATCGTCCATACTACGATACTTACAAGGAACTATAGAATAATTTTGAAGAGTGGCTTCAATCATTTTCCTCTTATATGAAGCTCTCCTACGCTCATTTATTGCATCCTTATTTTGTCGATACCACAAACAACAACTTTCATCAGACCTCTCACATGATTGTGATGAAAAAGTTTTTTTTATATGCACGCTTGTGCCTTCAGATGACATGTCTACAATGAATAATAATTATTCATTATGCATCATAAACATTGAACATAAAAAGTGTATATCTTATTTTTTTTCCAAGCATATAAACTTATGAAAATGTACAAGGCTTTGTCCAAATGCCTAAAAAACAAAAACAAATAATTTCAAAATGGCAAAAAAACCAAATGAATTCCTCCAAATGGCCCCAAAAAAAAAGAAGCCTAAATTTCCATGTATCATATTACAATCAAAATGGAACCCACACTATTGTGACATAAGAACCTAAAAATTTGGAACTATATATACTATTAAAATATAAATATAAATATTAAAATGAACATGAACATATAAAATTGTTTGAGAATCAATGACTAAAACCATTACATATATAATGTATAACATAAATCATAGAAATTATAATTATACAAACAAAGGAAAAAGCATAACATCGAGAAACGTCTACATGTAAATAAGAAAAATTTCGCAGAAACAATATTAAATATTTTACATCACAAACATCGATACAAACATAATTTTAAAGTATTACCATAAAGACACACAATATGTATAAAGGCAAAAATGGAAATATTTTCCACAACCACAAAGAGTATAGAAAATGGAAATATTTATAAGAACTCCCAAGAATACTAATATCCTAAGAATCCATCACCATATCCAATGGTGGAATCTCATCAACAAAATCCATATGGGCAGCAATTGCAAAAACATCTCCATACTCAATTAGATCATTGCAGTCCTCTTGCATTGGGTACCAAAACTAAGACATCTGCCCATTAGTTGAACTATCAATATCTATTGGAAAACAGATGCGAGTCACCATGTCATATAATAGGAAAGGAACTTCACCGTTGTTGCACATAAGAACTAGACCATGGACTGTTCGGAATGGAAGATAGCCAGGACATTTCCTATTGATATCTTCAGAAATTTCTTCCGACAACTTCCATCTGAAACCCCAATCATCTTCAAAGTAGTCAATTCTTCGTTCAAAACATGGTTGACCAAATTGGAAATGATCTAATTCTTCAATTGACCATACAGAAGTGGAGCCATCATTGACAAGGCATATCAACTGATTCATGTATATTGCTAATGACATACAATGATGTCAGTGATTGGAACAAACGAAAAACTCCACTCATTTTTTATTACGTCAAACCAGTATATTGTATACTTGTACCAAGGATAATCTTCATACTCCTTGTCGAGATACAACCAAAACATTTTACTTTTATAAAACACTACATTCTTGGGGGTTGAAGTGCCACCAAATGGAACACCAGCCCTTTGCCATACCCTATCAAGACTACTACAAATATAAAATTCAGACTGCATTCCATCATAGATATGTTTTAGAACAACGTAATCATATTTTCTGCTACTTACATTTTCCAATAATGAAAATAACCTCTAGTATCCAATTCGTATTGACCCTATGTTTTTAAATGCCTTTGTAAATGGATTCGCTACAAAATAGTTGTGTGTTTGGGAGCATTTTGTTGGTAAGGATAAAACCACCATTGGTCCAACAACAAAGACTACTCGGTATCTTGAATCCATGAATCCCAAATGAAATTTATATATGTGGCCATTCTGATTAATGTATTGTGTAGCAAAACAATTCTCTCCACTATTGAGAAAACGAACAAGAAATCCAAATTGGTTCATGGAGACATTCTTGCAACGTAAAAAGAAAGAAAGGTCCGGAAAAGCATTCTTCCATTTTTTGCACATAGTGCCAAACTTTATCACAACTAATAAAGGGAGCCACAACAACAAAAGTTCAAGAAATTTGAATGGAAGAGAACTCCAAATACCTGGATCCATGATGAAACAGTGAAACCACCTAACAGTAAAAAAAAAGGGTATTTGATATCAAATAAACAATTTAATGTTGAATAAAATTAAAAGTAACATAAATACATAATTTACCACACACAATTTTCCATTTCACAAAGCAATTTTCCATTTTCTACTGGAAGATCTTAAGAAGGAAGGAACCTATGCAGATGATTTAACCCTGGGAGAAGAAACACTAATAGAGTGTTTTACAGAGGATGAACAATGTAAAGGAGGATGGATAATGTTTGTTAAATGAGACAAGAAATGATTTATTATAGCAAAAAAAATTTGATAATACATTGATATTTGAAACTGTGACAACACACGAACAAGTTGTTGTGCAAGAAGAAATATCACATCGACAGGGGCATTATACAGTTTAACTCCTCCAAGAAGAAACCCAATCACACTAAGAAATGGTGAAAAACACAGTCGGAACCAAGTGCCGGACTTGAAATATTATAGGGAATGGTTTATGTCCCTATGCGGTTCGTAAAGATATTAGATCAGCGTATGGAAGCGGAAGGAGTCTGGCATTGAGGTTGAGAGATATGAAATTTCTTGATTTAATCTGAACCATCGGATTGTAGATAAAATCGCGAAGGTGAAATATCACATCGACGATCTCATTATACAGTTTAACTCCACAAGTGGAAAACCTAATTACATAAACAAACGGTGAAAAAACATAGTAGGAATGAATTGCCGGACTTGAGATATTGTAGGGAATGGTTTATATCCCTATTGGGTCCATAAAGATATCAGATCAACATATAGAAGTGGAAGGACTCTGGCGTTGAGCTTGAGCGATATGCGATTGCGCAACTTAATCTCAAGCGTCAGATTGCAGATTAGATCAACGGTCAAGATCTAATCACAAATCACAATCAAAGGAAGCAAAGATCTTAGTGCATAATGGAAAATCTTGGAGACCTGAAACTGATGGGCGTATAGTGGTGAATCTATAAAAATTGAGATCCTCTATATATATGATTCGGAGCAGGTTTCCTGCGTAATCCATATATTTTCGTTAAAGTGGTTTAATGCTAAAACATATGTTAACGATTCAATATCACATATCGAAGCGGAAGGGGTGATGAACATACATATATATACGTATCACCATGGAAGGACCAATGGCCGATTGCAATGAGGTTAAACCTCAGGAAACATGACAATGCTATACGGAAGGGTGGAAAACTATGTTTATGTGGGCATTTTCCACTGTGAATCGTTTATAAGGAAATATGCATCGACAAGAGATTTATGTGTTAAAAACATATGTAACCAAAGGTTTTGTAAGGGGAAGCTTATATATGTGTGATATAAGGTTTTGTAAAGGTTTTGAATTGGTTTTAAGTCCTGATCTTTATGGAGAAGATCAACGCCAGAGAAGGAATAAATTTTGGGAGAGCGTTTAAGAGAAAAAAAAACAGAACCTTCTTTTTTCTATGGGCCAGGATATCATGAAGGCATTGAGGTTGAGTGATATTAAATCATGTGAGTTAATCTGAACCGTCAGATTGTAGATCAAATCGAGAAGGCGAAATATCACATCGGTGGGCTTATTATACAGTTTAATCCCCGCAAGTGGAAAACCTAATTACACAAACAAACGGTTAGAAACATAGTAAGAATCAACTGTTGGGCTTCAAATATTATAGGGAATGATTTATATCCCTCTTGAGCCCATAAAGATATCGTATCGACGTATGGAATCGGAAGGAGTCTGGCATTAAGCTTGAGCGATATGTGATGACGCGACTTAATCTCAACCGTTGGACCGCAGATTGGATCGATGGTCAAGATCTCATCACAAATCACAATCAGAGGAAGTGCAGATCGGAGTGTGCAATGCAAAGGCTTGGAGACCTGGAACTGATGGGCATATAGTGGAGAATCTATAAAATTTGATATCCACTATATATATGATTCGGAGCGGGTTTCCTATGCAGTCCATATATTTTCGTTAAAGTGGTTAATGCTAAAACATACGTTAATGCTCCAATATCGCATATTGGAGCAGAAGGGCCGATGAAGATATATATATATCTGTATGACCGTGGTAGGACCGATTGCGATGAGGTTAAACCTCGGAAAATGTGATAAGGATGTACGAAAGGGCGAAAGGTATGTTTATGTGGGAATTTTCCTTTGTAAATGGTTTATATACAATTGATTCCCTTATTTTTTTTCCATGAGCTAGTCATATCATTTGAATTAAAGTGGAAAAATATCACAGAAATAAAAAATGTACATACCTGTAAGATTGATTTCTAAATGCCTTTGAAACCCGAAAAAATAGTAATTACAACAACCTTAAATTCTCAAAAAGAAATGCATGCATCCATGTAGCGTTTAACAATCACTGAGAAAGCATTTCTCCAATGCTGAAACTTGAAAAAATAGTAGGGAATAACTCAATCAGACATGAACTACATCAAATTATCAGAGACAGTCACGAGAGCTTAGAAACAATTAAAAGAACAATGAGATTTTCCACCTTATTTACCAGATAAAAGCCAAGACAAGGCAACATTCGAGTTATCCTTCAACAATTCCAGCAACCTTAAGAACTAACAAAGAAATGCATGCATCCATGGAGCGTTTGATTATAATATATCGAATGGTCCATACTATGAGGTTCGAACTTTTCTAATGTAACTCAAAACTCAAAATGCCTGGTGGAGGAGAACACGAATAGGCAGAATCTTTCACATTTCGACTGTACTTAACTGATTTAAATAAATGTTTCATTGATTGATGTCTAGATACCTCATTGTCATGGTTATTGATGATTATCGGGCACAAATTCTTCAACCCTCATTGTACTACATGAAACATCTCCTTATTACTCGAATTTATGCCTAATACGTCATTGTCATGGTTATGGATGATTGTCAGGCATAAATCCTTCAACTGTCATTGTAATCGATCAAATTGTGTCCTTACACTTCAACCATCCATACGTTTCAGAATGCAAAGAGACCACTTTCAAAGCTAGTGTGAAAGATGGGTGTTCGACATTAATTTTTTTATTTCATCTTTTCTTAATCCTACATATGTGGTTATCAATGAGAGGCACAATAAATTTTTAATCATGTTTGGTAAAAAATTAATTTAAGTATGGTCTAAGTATGTGTTCTAGACATGCAAGAAAGTTACTGTAGCTAATTTCATCCATTGATTTACTGACTACTACAAGAATATACCGGCATCTTTCAATTTAGGCCATTCGATCAAATAATTAATTAACAAAATGATTAACTTGGCGATTCTGATAGAGGGGATGCCTATCAGCGTAATAAAATCTCAGCAAATGGCTAGCCTAAGCTTACAACCAAGATGGAAGGTCTCAGACCACAGGTTTCAAGGGACGCCCTCACCAAATGTCCCGCCTCATCAAATTATAATTCCAATGAAATGGAGCAAGTAAATATCAAATTGAAACAATTCAGGAGCTGCCAAATTAAATTTTCTCTTATTGACATACATATCTACACTTGTGTTGTCAAACCTTCAAAGGTTTTCCCATATTTATTTATGATGGGAAAATTCATTTTTGTATTTGAAAATTTTCATTTGACTTCTGGAAACGACAACTACTTGGCTATATGTAGTTTTGAGCATGTGTTCATCCAACTAAATCGAGGTATCTGTGCACAAAATGAGCTATAAGTCCAAATATCAATGTCAATATTCAATAATATACCCCAGGATTATTTATGTGCAGCGTATCCTTTAGCATCGATGTTATGTAACCATCATGAGAATCTCTTGGATGGACTTTGATACAAGTTTCTCTACAACCATTTCACCATTTTTTTAAGATTTAGATCGATAGAGACCAATAGCTTTAATAAAACAATAAAATATGGTGTGTTATAAATGACAAATCACGACCATAAATAAAAAAGGTGCATGAAAAGTGAGAGGAATTGAGTGTACAAAATATTGATGACGTCCCAATCCCAATTTCAATATCTACCCAACCGTATGAATGGGGAAACAATTCCTATTTGTCTTGTTTTTAAGAACGTATCATAGAAGCAAATTAGGATTCAAATTCATTCACAATGTAAATGTTACTTCTTTGAGCAGTGGAATTTACAATAATAAAATCTCTCCAACTATTTCATCCCAGCATCAAAACAAATTGAAATTGGGTGGAAATGGGATTATTCTTGACAAAACCAATTCAAAGTTGCCATTGGGTATTTTCCCATCCAGTTTAATGTATTATTTTATTTGTATATTATTAGTGTAGATTTATCTAATTCTGGATCTGTTATCTTTCGAGAGGGATCAAATCCCTTGAGGTGCAAATCTTCTTTTTGGAGTGTAGAATTTGAGTAAAGGTTTTCTCATCGAGGGATTGGACCCCTCTTGGCCCATGAGAGATGGGGAGTTAGAAGGATCTAGGGAAGCAATGTCATATTTTTAGATTATCATTATTATGTATATGTTTGAGATAACTTCATACTTTGAAATTTACATTATGTTTTCTTTCCTTGAAATGACCATATGATTATGTTCTTTAGTTTACTCCTTTTTCTATTTCCTTGATACATCTCAACCATTTTCTTCTATTATTCCTATTGTCACCCCTTTTACTTTTTCATATTTTCCTATGGATTATATGAAAAAATGTAGTTGAAATTGTAAACCATTCAAATCTTTAACTCAAACTATTGTAGTAAACATCTTACCTTTTCTCTCTTGCTCTATAATATTAATAGGTTGAATTCCTATAACAAAAAGTTCAATGCACATTGTCAATACTTTTGTTTTGCTTAAACTAAAACAAATCACCTATTAATCCAATCACTTTAAATTTAATGTACCATCATACATCTAGTTACATCAAATCAGACATCAACATGTACACTTAATTCAATGCATCTAAAGCAAGAAATCAAATATGATTAGAAAAAAACATCTACACTGAAATCAATGCAACTAATGCAAGAATCAAATAGGATTGTAAATCAACATCTACATGAAAATCAATGCATCTAGTGCAAGCAATCAAATAGGATTATAAATCAACGCCTACAATGAAATCAATACATCTAGCGCAATAAATCAAATAGGAAATAACTATATACACTCAAATTAATGCATCTAGTGCAAACAATCAAATAGAATTAGAGAACATCTACAATGAAATCAATGCATCTAGTGTAAGAAATATTATTCCCTCTCTGCTTCTCTCTCATGTCCTCACTATCTTCCCTCCTCTCTCTCCTTTTCATCTCCCACCTCCATCTATCTCTCCCCTTCAACTCTCTCTCTTTCTCTCTCACTATCTCCCTCCCTCTCTACTTCTATCTCCTTCTCTCCCCCCTTTCTCTCCATCTCTCATTTGTCTCTCTATATTACCCTCAATAGAGAGAGAGAGAGAAGCAGAGAGAGAGAGAGCATGTGCGTTTGGGGGGATCATATAGAGAGACAAATAAGGAGATATGGAGGTATATATAAATATAGATGGAGGAGGGAGAGAGGGAAAAATATTTCTTTCATTAGATGCCTTTATTTTAGTGTGGATGTTGATTTCTCATCCTATTTGACTTCTTACACTGAAGGAGATAAACTAAATTAGTGGGGAGAAGATGAATTAAAAGAGAGAGAAGGAAACGAGTGAGAGAGGGAGAGAAGGATAAGAGAGAGATCGAGGGACAAAAATATAGAGGGGGGAGAGGAGGAGGGAGAGAGGGAGAGAGGGTGGGAGAAAGCGACAAGGTTAGAGGGAAAAGAGAGAGATAGAGAGATAGAGAGAGATATGGAGGGGGAGGGGGGAGGAGAGAGATAAGGAGAGAAGAAGGGAGAAAATGACAAGGTTGTAGGGGAATGAGAGAGAGGTATAGAGAGAAAGAGTGATGGGGGAAGGAAATGGATAGAGAGGAAGGACTATAGAGAGGAGGAGAGAGGGAGGGACAAATGGATGGAGTTGGAAGGGGATAGAGGGAGGGAAGAAGAGAGACAGACAAAGAGAGAGAAGTGGATAAAGAGAGGGGGGAATGACAAGGGAGATATCTAGAGAGTGTGTGTATGTTTTGGGGTGAGATAGAGAGACAAAGAAGGAGAGATGGAGAGAGATATAGATTTGCGTGGAGGGGGGACAAAGGTAATAATATTTCTTACACTACATGCATTGATTTTAACATACTGTTGATTTCTAATACTATTTTATTTCTTGCACTAGATGCATTGATTTCAGTGTAGATGTTGGTTTTTAATGATATTTGATTATTTGCACTCGATTCAGTGGTTTTCAGTGTAGATGTTGATTTCTAATCCTATTTGATTGTTTGCACTAGATGCATTAATTTTAGCTTAGATTCTAATTTATAGTCCTATTTGATTGCCTTCACTAGATGTACTGATTTCATTGTAGATGGTGATTTATAATCCTATTTGATTGCTTTCATTAGATGCATTGATTTCAATGTAGATATTGATTTCTATTGATATTTGATTTCTTGTGCTAGATGGATTGATTTTAGTGTCAATGTGATTTCTAATCCTATTTGATTGCTTGCACTAGATGCATTGGTTTCAGTGTAGATTTTTTCTAACTTGATATGATTTCTTGCACCAGATGCATTGATTTCAATGTAGATTTTGATTTCTAATTATATTTGATTGCTTGCACTAGATGTATTGATTTCAATGTAGTTGATTTTTTATAATATTTGATTTCTTGCACTAGATGGACTGATTTTCATGTAGATGTTGACTTCTAGCCTATTTGATTGCTTTCATTAGTTGTATTGATTTCAGTGTAGATGTTTTCTTCTAATCATATTTGATTGCTTGCATTAGATGCATTGAATTAAGTGTAGATGTTGATTTCTAATTTGATGTAATTAGATGTATGATGGTACATTAAATTGAAAGTGTTTGGATTAAACACTATGATTGGTTTTAGTGTAAGCACAAAAAAATTATTGACAATGTGCATTTATTTTCTTGTTATAGTAATTCAACCTGTTAATATTGGAGAGAAAGAGAGAAAAGGGAACATGTTTACTGCAATAGCTTGAGTTACAGATTTTAATGGTTTACAATTTCAACTACATTTTTCATATAGTTGATATGAAAATATGGAAAAAAAATGACAAGGGTGACAATAAGGATAATAGAAAAATGGTCGAGATTGATGACGGCAGTCAAAATAGACTAAAGTAAGGAACATAGCGATATGGTCATTGCAGGAAAAGAAAATATAACGTAAATTTCAAAGTATGAATTTTATCTCAAACATATACATAATAGTGATAATCTAAAAATATGACATTGCTTCCCTTAGTTGGAACTAGCCTAGATCCATCTAACTCTCAATCTATCATGCATTAAGAAGGATTAAATCCCTCTAGGTGTAAACCTTTCCTCAAATTCTACACTCCAAAAAGAAGTTTTTCACCTCAGGGGATTTGATCCCTCTCGATGCATGATAGATCTGAAGTTTGATGGATCTAGGCTAGTAAATAGGTTTGAGAATGAAGTCATTTTAATGAGTAAGATGGTGAGTATGTTTGCCACAACATTAGTGCATGAGGATGTCAAATGAAAAAAAATAAGGAAAATTGGAGTTTATACCTCTTATAGTTCCCAAAAGAAATCAATTGCCCAAATCATTTGATAGCCAAATTGAATGGATTTGTGACAGGTCTACGAAGCCAAAGTTTAATGACGAGGCACCTATCACAAAAGGTTATCTTCCAAATAAAATCATCTCGAGGTCTATGTCCATAATTCATTCCGAAGGGTACCCCATATTTCCTAAAATTGCCAAAGGACCTATCGTGAAGGTGGTTTATGTCTTGTTTTAACTACTCATGGTATTACACACATGGATGTGAAAAGAAGGTTGGGTTTATGAAACCTCGACCTCATAGCAAATATCACTATATGTGTGTGTGTGTGTTTTATTTTAGGTTAAAAAGCCTAAAAAACTATAGTAAAGGTTTGTAAAGGGAGGAGGTTTAATTTTGTTTCAAAAAACATTATGTGTGTATATATATATATTTTAAAAATTATAATTTTATTGTAAATGTTTTTAAAATACTGTTTATAATTGTTAAAGATTCAATTTTATAACTAACAGAAAGAGTTAAACTAGGAACAAAGATAAAAGATGAAATAAGGGAATGACAGGGGTTCAAAGTTAGAGAATTAGAAAGGAATGTAATGGTAAAAGTCTCTCAACAAATTTATCAAGGAAATACAAGATTGAATCTAGCATTGGGTAAGTTGCATTGTAATTATTCTTTCAATGTCTTTACCATTTCATTTGTGTTTTTATTATGTTCGACAAGTGTATGTAGAAATAGGGCCATTTAAATTAGGAATATGGATTTACCTCATAAATTCTACTTAGGTTTTAGTCTAAATTCGTTAATTGGTGCTCCACTTATCTAGAAATTCATTCAGAATGTCTTGTTCTTCTCACCATTCTTTCTATGGGGTTAATGTTCAGATTCTTACATGCCTAAGTTATGAACTTGTATGAGTTCATCTTTCCTCTAGCTATCTCTTTAAGTCAAAACCCTAAAATAATCACTTCCCTTGGCCATTCTAGTTGGAAGCGATATGTTTTTGAAATAGAATGTTCGTTACATCCACCATGACCCTGGTACGAACTTTTATTTAAATATAATTCATCAATTTCAGTCAATGTCCTGGGCACTAACCTCTTGTAGCCAAATCTTATATCCAAGGTACAATATGGCCAACATCTCACCCAAGGTCATAGACGAGGCATTTATGTGAACATAAATTTCCTTTTCCCATTCTAGGAAGAATAAAATTTCCACAGTCACACAATTTTCCTTCAATGTGTCAAGAGCCTGCTTATATTCTTCATTCCATTGATACTTCATTTATTTATTTAGCATCTCAACTAAGGGGGTAGTGGTTTTCAAATATACATGGATGAACTTCCTATTGTAGCCTTTATGACCAAAATTCATGTGTAACTATCATACTAATGTTAATGAGGGTGAATCTATTATAAAAACAATCTTCACAAGATCAACCATTAATCCTTTCTTATTTACCACATGGCCCATTGAAATGCCAAATGGTTAACATAAAATAAAATTCTTCAAATTTAATAATATTCGTAATTTTTGAAATCTATCAAGCATAAGGCATGGAAATTCAATATGTTTCTTTATTAGCATAAACATTGTCCACTCACTTATGTAAACCTCCAAGAAATTATGTATCAAATATTTATAATTTGTAATGAACAACCTAGAAAATATTGTTGTTGCATTCTTTAGCTTGAAAGGAATAATTGAGCATTGGAATGATCCCCACTCTATCAAGAAAGTATCTATGTGGATGTATTCTAACATAATATGATTTGGCGGTATCCTGGAAATCCATCTGTTAAGGATCATGCCTCTTTTTGTTCATTACATTCTATTACTTCATCTAGGAATGGGGTGGGGAATAGGTCATATATGCATGTATAATTTAGTTTCCTCAAGTCCATACAAATCCTATTCTTTTCTATTTTCTCATGATGCACCACCATCGAATTTACCTATTCAAGTTATTTTACTAGATAAATAATTATTTCTTCCAACATTCTATCTAATTCCTTGTGAAATTCCTGATTGTAAACTAGGATCAACCCATAATGCCTCTATTTGAAGAGCTTTGCATCTAGCTTCAAGTGGATCTTCATTTATATGAGCTTTCATTTTATACCTTTCATCTCTAAGAAAGTGGTTGGAAACAAATCCTCATAATCACATAGAAAATCAATAGTTTTCTATATTGTATCTTCATCCTAATAGTCTCGAATAATAGCAAGTTTTAGATTCTCTTCCATTCCAATGGTTACCTTGCACAACTTTATAGGCTTGGCATAATCCAAAAATTCACATTCTAGCCCTACTATTGTGTGTTCTTGTTTTGTTTCTAGTATTTGAAAATTTATTTTGTCCTCATCTTCTTCATATTCGTTAGTGACATTATAACATTCCATGAATTATTTGATGTTAGAAACAATGGAAAGCATGATACTAATGAGAGGGGTGCTGAATGAGTAGTATGGAAAAACTATATAATTCTTCACAAATTTCACTTTTTAATCTCTTTAAAAATTATTCATGGATAAAAAATATAACTCAATCATGTATAACATCATAATTATCATTAACATGTGTAGAAATTTTGATGTAGGTTAACCCGATAATGCAATAAAAATCAAAGAAGAATACTATAACCTACTTCTACTATCAATTTGTGGAAGATTAAAGATCGAGATGAACAATATAACCAGAAGAAGAAGAATCAATGCACAATACACATGAAAATACTTTGGAGAAAGCCTCAGCTAAAAACCCCACACTATTGTATTATCATACATGATGGAAAGACATAGGAATTATATAAAGCCTTAGCTCTCACAGCTAGCCAACTCTCAGTAAAATCATCACAGATGCTCACAGGTAATCTTGGCTACTCTCCAGCCTTCCTCTCTGCCCTCCAAGCTCCTATTTCATTGCATTGTTCCTTGTGGATGATTTCCTATTACCAAGTGGATGATCAATCCTCCAAAACTGTGCAATCTTCAAGGATTGATCCTTGACTGCATGTATGAGTTTTATCCAAGAGAAAACACATGCAAGTGATAGCACACTATCCTTGAATTTAATCTCAACTGGTTCTTTCTCAAAAAATACGAGAATGAGTTTCTGATGAGGGAATCTTTAGTTAACTGGGGTAGCACTAGTTGAGTGCATGCATGCATCAACTGACTCTTAACTCTCTATTAGTTCCTCAAACAATTTGAAACTAATTTAACTGGACTTAACTCAGTAAACTGAGTTAAACAATTACAAATCAAGTATAACTCAATCTTATCTCCTTAATTTAATGGATGACTCTTGCATGACTTCAGAAAGACTTCTAACTTGAATTTCTCCAAATTAATTTAAAATAAATTAATTAATTATTTCCAAGTAGTTGTTAACGCTAAATTCAATCTTAATTCACAATTTAATTCAAGGACAAATTAAATTGGAATATTATTGTTGTCATATTTCAACACTCCCTCTCAACAAGAAAGGGATTATCTGCCACCTCGATCCAATCTCTATGGAACTCAAATTTACTCTTTGACAATGCCTTTGTCAAAATGTCAACATCTTGCTCCTCTATTGAAATATATTGTAGAAACATGATCCTCTCAACTTGTGAAAAGCCATGGGAAACAAATCTTTCCTTATGCTTCTCCACACTACCATCAACAGCTTGCTTTACCTTGTAAAGCCAATGGGAATTCACAACTGACTTGTTATTCAGTCTCAGAACCACATCCTGAACACTGTTACGAACTATGGAGTCATACTCCTCTATCATAGCATCATCCCAAATCGGCTGCTACACTGCTTCCTCAAAGGAAGATGGCTTAGTCTCAACACATTCCCCAGTAAGGGCCATTTATCCAGTGTACCTCTCAGGTGACCCCCTCTGTCTGTGCAGAGAAGATGGTGCTCCCACATTCTCTCCCACATCCCCCAACAATATGTCAGCTTCTCTTGTGCACTTTCGTCCATCTCTAGAAGACTCTTCTTGAATGGATGTCTCCACTCCTACAACCCCTCCATATGGTTGCTCCACATCAGTTTGAGGCTCCTCCTTCTTAGGAATCAATAGTTCCTCCATAGCCTATAGTTGGATCTCCCTCTCAATGGAAATTTGTATGGCCTTCTGCTCATCAAACTTGAGATCTCTGTGAACCACTGTCCTCCGACTGGTTAGCAAGTACACCTGATAGTTGTAAGATGTATCAATGTACCCCACAATTATCACAAATTCTACTGTCAGCTCAAGCTTATTCCATGAATCCTTTGTCACATGGCAATATACTGATGAGACAAATATCCTGAAGCGACCCACATCTGGTCTCTTACCAGAGAAAGCTTCCTCTGGTGTCCTCATCCCAAGTATGTGGTGCGAGCTTCTATTCTGCGAATAAACCACTCTGTTGCATGCTTCAGCCCACAAGTGAAGTGGTAGGCCTTGGTCATGCAACATTGCCTATGTTTCCCCTACAATAGTTATGTTCTTCCTCTCGGCCACCCCATTCTATTGTGGGTTATGAGGTGTGTGAACTCTTGTTTAATTCCTTCCACTGCACAGAAGTCCTTAAACTATTGAGAGACATATTCTCCACTATTGTATCTTCTCAAGGCCTTGATCTTCTTTCCTGACTCTTTCTTCATCAAGGATTTCAACTCACAAAACTTTGTGAAGGCTTGTTCCTTCTTCTGCATGTAATAAATCTAGCATTTATGAGAATAGTCATCAATGAAAATCAAACAATACCTTTGCTTAGGTGTCGATGCCATCGAGAATAGTCTAGAAAAATCATTATGAACTCACTCTAATATAGCCTCTACTCGACTATCTTGATCATTAAAGGAATACTTGGTGTAATTTCCCAAGGTAGAACCTTTGCATGTGTCAACTTGCTCAAGTTTACCTTTGGAAAGTCCTGTTGATATCTGCTACATTATCTTCAAAGCCCCATTATGCAAATGGTCCAACCACCTGTTCCACAACTCGCCTTTGCACCAATTCTGCCTTCATACTCAATGCTGCACAATTATCTACCTCTAGTTTATAGAGATTCTTCACCCTAATCCCTATCCTCTTGGTCAGACCCATGGCTATGTGTCTTAGGAATGCCTTTCCTTTACTGAAGACAACATCGTAGCCTTTTTCCTCCAACATCGCGATCGATACTAAGTTCTTATTTAGTCCAGCCACATACTTCACATCTGTCAAAGTGACAGGACCTCCACACTCCCTCTGAAAAGCAACAGTGCCCACTCCTAAAAGGCTATACCTTCCATCGTCACCCATCTCTATGTGCATCTTGGGGTCATTCTCCTCCAAGGCACTGAATAAATTTTTATCACCAGTCATGTGGAATGAGGCTTCACTGTCAAGATACGAGACACTACCCATAATCGATGACACCATGCATGCAATGAGGGTAAAGTCAATTTCTAAGGAAGAGGCTAATGCCTCACCTTCTGATCCTTCCGAGGATCCCTTCTTGGACTTATTTGATGGGAAATTAGTCGCATAATGTCCCATCTTGTGATAATTAAAGCATCTTACTTTAGAAATGTCACCCTTCTTCCCTCCACGAGAAGAATTTGATTTGAAATGGGAAGCCTTCCCCTTCCCTTTCCTTGCCTTACTTGCTAAGGCTAGATTTTCTTCATCATCATTCTTGGATGAAGAACCATCTCATGTGCTCCTGATCTCCTCCTACATAAAATCTGACCACAGTCATTCCCAATCCGATAGTTTCTTCTTTCCATTCACAGAGTCCTGGTAAATATTCCAACTCTTTGGAAGGCCAAGGAGAGCAAGGCTCACCATATCATCATCGGCAGTAGTTATTCCCAAAATACCAAGCTCATCTCTATAGTTGGTGAGCTTGTTCAGATATGTGGAAATAGTATCGCCCTTCTCCATCTTGATTCTTCGAAGCTTATCCTTGAGCGCCAATTTCCTATGGTCACTACTGTTCTGTTAAAGGTCCTTCAATGTCTTCCATATTGAAAATCGAGTATCCTTCCCATGGATACCTGAGACAATATGGTCTCAAACTCCCTCAAGGATGATCTGTCTCGCCTTAGCCACACCCTTCTTCCACTCACCCAACTCTTATTCATTAGTTGCAGCTTCCTTTTGGATTTATTAATCAATGAATTCCTTCAAGCCATTGTCTTCTAATACAACTTCCATTTTCTCTTTCCATGCTATGTAATTCGAGCTACCTTCAAAGGCATACTCGAATCTCAAGCCATAGAACGCCATTGCCCAGCCTTGAAGTATGATATGAATTCGATTTGCACCTACAACCTTGAACTTCAAACTTTGAATTCTCTTCTTAGTATACTACTCACAGCTCCAATACCGTGTAGAAAATTTCTACAAATCCAGCTCTAATACCATGTAGAAAATCTAATGTAGGTTAACCCGATAATACAATATAAATCAAAGCAACTTCTACAATCAATTTGCAGAAGCTTAAAGATCAAGCTGAAAAATATAAGTCGAAGAAGAAGAATCAATGCACATTACATATGAAAATACTTTGGGGAAAGCCTTAGCTAAAGACCCCACACTATCGTATTATCATACACGGTGGAAATACATAGGAATTATACAAAGCCTTAGCTCTCACAGCTAGCCAACTCTCAGTACAATCATCATAGATGCTTACAAACAATCTTGGCTTCTCTCTAGCCTTCCTCTCTACCCTCCAAGCTCCTATTTCCTCACGTCGTTCCTTGTCGATTATTCCCTGTTACCAAGTGAATGATCAGTCCTCCAAAACTGTGCAATATTCAAGGATTGATCCTTGACTGCATGCATGAGTTTTATCCAAGAGAAAACACATGCAAATGATAGTACATTGTCCTTGACTTTAATCTCAACTGGGTCTTTCTCGGAATATACATGCATGAGTTTCTAATGATGGAATCTTAAATTAACTGGAATAGCACTAGTTGAGTGCATGCCTGCATCAACTGACTGTTAACTCTCTATTAGTTCCTCAAACAGTTTGGAACTAATTTAATTGGGCTTAATTCAGTAAACTGAGTTAACTAAGTACAACTCAAATATAACTCAATCTTATCTCCTTAATTTAAAGGATAACTCTTGCATGACTTCAGAACGACTTCTAACTTGAATTTATCCAACTAATTAATTTAAAATAAATTAATTAATCATTTCCAAGTAGCTATTAAGACTAAATTCAATTTTAATTCACAATTTAATTCAAGGATAAATTAAATTGGAATATTCTTGTTTCCATATTTCAACAACATGAGCAACATATAAAGAAGACAAAATATTATTTTTATTACAAGTCTTCAACTTGATTACATCATGGTCCCACAAGCTACCACTTGTAGGTTTAATGCCTCAAGCAGCTTCAAAAAATGTAAATTTCTTACACCTAGTATATCTTTTCTTTAGTCCTTATTTAATTTGCAATTATGATTTCTATTTACTATTGCAGCTTATCTATTATGCTGACGTAGTAAAATTCGGGGCTGGGACTGAGCTTATTTAGCATGCTTATATAGTTTTTTATCTAATTTATGTAATGTTAGGTACATTTAAGCTACTTTAAATTCCATATTTCATTTTCATATTTCATTTTATTAGATCTATTATATGGATGTTGATAGAATAATCTAATCTTTGATACACAATGTGTACTCTCTTGAATATTTTCTATATTTTTTTGGTTTTTGTAAATTCATGTGTTTTAGAAGGAACAGTTAATCTATATCAATAATATTGAATCAATTCTAATTATAATGTATAACATCCAGTGATTTTTCACAAATGTTGTTAGATAATTTTAGTGAACGCTTTACTTATTTAATGTACCATGATCTCTCTAACAATTTTTATAAGAGATTGTGATCCTACAATGTCTTGATCTTGTATAGGCCCAAAATGTCCTCTTTGAGTGTCACACATGATTTACATAGATGCTTCATCAGTTATAACATTTTGGTTTCATAATAGACCAACATATTGACAATTCAGTCTTGGTCACTTATATCAACCACATTTATGTTGCATAACACTATTTATCTAAAAGAATGAAGAAGAATGAGACATACAAACATGGGGATTGAATGATAATAATTTACATTAATGTTTAAAATACATTTTTGACGCACGCTCAAGATTATATTTACTATGGATCAAACATGTAAGCAAACTTTGATTGAGTGAATATTTAAGAATTTCCATCTATGATAAGGCTTCCATCCACTTAACACTATTTTTCCCTATCTCTAAGTAAAATCTAGGGAAAATAGCATATAATGATGTAGTCAAAATAATAAAATGTTGTTTTTGATGATTACGGAAATATGTCTCACAAATAGCCTCCCCTACCTTACGCTAAGAAAAATAAGATTTGGATGTATCTTTCATTAATGTTGCATATTTATAGACAACTTGGTAATTTGGACAAGCTTCATCTTGGATTCGTTGGTTTTTTCTCTCATCCAAGCTAGTTGCTCCATATAGAAATTGGTATACAAGTAAATTTTACTCTGAAACAAGAGCTCCAATCATATAAATGAAATATGAAATACCATTAGTCATAAGTTTCATCCTAAACATCTACAAAAAAGTAAAAGAACATAACCATTTTCTAATTAGAAAGTTTGGATTTATCTACCTGCATATATTTTCAAATTACACTCCGAGCAACAAAAGATGAATTTGAAGAATCAATTCCATTTAATTATTCAACTATATCCAATCTATAGGGATCATAATGTTGATTCCACATAGTCCAAAGCTCTCCAAAATTTATATATTGGAAATCTGGAATGGTCCATATTTATACAAATATTGTATGAGTAAGGTTTCTTATGCTTTGGGAAGATTAATAAAGGTAAAATGTTTAAACTTGTCAAAAATGGATCGAAGTTCAAAAGGTAGGAAGAATAGTACCATATGACTCAACCATAACATATGAACTTGTCATGTCATATATTTTCCCGAAAATAGGTGTTGATGCACAAAACATGTATGGACATATATATTTAGGACATATCCAAGCTAGAAACATCTTTTTCTATTATTCTTTCTTGTCTACCAACATCATGTATAGTATTGGTTGGTTTGTGGATAGTGGTGCATCCTCACATATTCCCTCCAATAAGAATACATTTAATAAGTTTCATGAGGAAAATGTAGGCACCAAGGTGGATTTAGAGATCGTGCAAAAAATAACCTTATTTCCACTTTAGATATTTGAAATTTGAAATGTATCATTGAGTTTAGTGACATTTATCACCCGTATTTAAATTTCCATGATTTTAAAGCTCTTATGGGAGAGGATTTTATAATGGTTGTCTAGAATGTGAGAAAAATAAGCTTGTAGAGCACGATCCTCTTGGGTAAAGACACATTATAATATTATGTCCATTGGTTGAATCAATGGAAAAAAATAGAAATTATTGGATTTCCTAGCCTCTTTTCCCAACCTAGATTACTAAATTAGAATGTATAGTTTCCATAAAATATTTCTTGATCAATCCCACTGCCATATATCTGGGTACTAAGATTATTTATGTAGATTTGGGAAGGTGTCAAAAAAATGCCATACATTTTCTAACTTTTCCCTTGATAAGGTGGAGACACACCGTTATCACCTTGCAATGGGTAAATATGCATGCAACTATATAGATAAGTGTGCCAAAAGATGAATACCTACTATATGTGAAACCTTCCTTGTAGTCATATGAATTTAACAACACAATGTGCCTCAAATTACACTAATATCCTTAAACATGTGACAGAAAAGAAAAACACATGTACCTTCATCACCACCTCTCAAATGAATCACATGATGCTCCAAAGTTCATATATCTTTGTGTAATTATTATTTTTTTAAATGCCACTAAAATTGAAAATTGGGATTACATATTTAGGTAGTAACAAGTCCAAATAGATTCTAATATAATTCAAGATTAAGTGATATCCCTAATAAAATATGCAATATCACAATGAAGATATAAATCAACAATAACGTGCAATAATTAAGTAAAGAAAGAATAACCATAACACGAAAACCTAGATGAAGTAGACAAAGTAGGACAACCTTCATATTGAATGAATTTATGAACAACCAACAATGCATCAATTCTTCAAATATTCATTCACAACAAGAACAAGAGGACAAAATATCTCTCACTGAGCCAAAAATTACAAAACGAATCCTCTCCAATAATGCAAGGTTATGTCAAGGATTTGGGAGGGCTTATGACCTATACCCTTTGAATAAATCCCCCTGAGTACAAAGGTTAGGGCCTAATTGCAAACATGCACTACTTTTTACTTATATTCCATATGTGTGGCCCATTTTTATGGGTAATAGATTATGAATAGAATGATGGGTGATGATATTTGTTTCCCACCTTTTGAATCATCAGGGGTGAGTTTGGTCCTTTCTTGGCCCTTGTTTCCTCTCTTTTAGTGTTGTGTATGTGTATATTCTAGCCATGAAGATTATCTAACATCACCCTCATTTTTTCCATCATTTTCTTCATGTCCAATAGATAGAGTTGTTTTTTTTCCTTGTAGGACATATGCCAGATCATTTAGGAAATCAATTGGGTCATCTAATCCCATATGATTTCTACCAAACATTGGTGGGCCCACAAGAGAATCATCTAGCGTCATATCAAATATTGGCAAAGATTTCACATATGAATATTGAATAGTATGATAGTTAACAAATATCTCATTTTGTTGACCAACATGTTTTGTTGTCTTATAATAAAAAGGCTGACCAATAACATATGGTGACTTGTCATACAATGGGATTGAAATCTGGTCAATAGAAAAATTTAACTTCAGTGAAATATGACTCATTCCTTGCTCGTCTTTAAGAAATTCACACATTATTTCCTCCATATAAATGAAGAAGGTTCATCTATACAAACATTAATTTGTTTCGTATATTTAATACAATATATCCATTGTTAGAAACTGTCAACAAAAGGATCTTTCTTTTAATAATTTCCATAGTTATCTAACAAAAGGTGCAGTAATCTACAAAACATAAGACATTTTCCTTGCACAATTGGGAAGAGGTAAACAAATTTCTCTATTGTAACAAAAACATAACCAATAATTAAGCAATTTTATGAAATATAATGAATTCATATACAATGAAATAATACAAATTTCAATACTTCTTACTGGTGGTGAATGATCAAACATCTTATATACTGTAGTCCAACTTTTGTCCTTCATGATTTTCTTGTGAATTTTTTTTTTTAATTCAAAGTTTTTCTCATTTGATAGAGTTCCATACTCATATAAACAACTTCTCACACACTCCATGGCATTTTCAATCAACTCTTCAACACACAACACCCTTGTTGTAGTTGCTATAACACCCTCCAAAATGTTTCCTTCATTCAAAATTTGGAGCCTTCTAATGATTTCATCTTTAGTTTCAAGTTAGTAAAGTCATGATTGGTCATGTTTTATATAGTGTTCAAGTCTTATCCTAGAATATTTAAGTTGTGAAGCACCTTTTTGTCACAAGCCCAGGTCATTTTTCCTTCATGGGATATCCCTCTTCTTTAGGTCTAGTGCATCTTCCCAAAGTCGATCTAGTGCACTTCCTAAATATCATCCTAATGCAATTTCTCGAGATAGGTTGAGCACGTCTTCTTCATAGGGAAAGCACACTTTATCAAGGTGGTTCTATTAGAGTCCCTAGTGGTAGTTATCACATTCTTATCTCTTGATTTTGTGAAATGCGATATGTACATCTCTAAACACTAACCTGACCATTCGTGTGCTCTTCTTCTATAAAGGGATCACCCAAGAAGTCATTTCACACTTTTATCCTTCACTTTTAAGCTTTGTGCATTTTTGGAGCATAAGGGTCATCCTTCACTCTTTGTCACAAGTGCACACTCCTTGGGGGTAAGTTTCTCAACTATCACACTTTGAAATGTTACTGTTACATTTGTCGGTTCAATTCTTGTAGGATGTTTTTCGTCTCTCAAGATAGTCAAATTCATTTTTAAAAGGTCTCTACGTAATAACACACTTTCTATTTATAGTAGGAACCTCTATCGCAAATACTCAGTCCTGAACTATAACACTTGGAGATTAGGGTGGTTATTGTCGTATCAATGTACATTATATACATGTTGGTTTTGTGTACTATGCATATTATTTTAATAATTTTTATTTTCTACATGTTTGTGATTATGTTCATGACCTATTTTTGTGTTCCTATTATCCCTCTTGTTCCACTAATCTTGCACTTAGTCAGCTTTTGGGTTTCCCTTTGTCCTCACATCTCATGCAAGCTATAAACATATTGAAATTTTGGCCAAGTGATGAGTGCATAATGCAATTCGAAGCCTCATTTATGAGTCTCTTTCCTCCTAGACACGTGCTCTGCACCCATCTTGAGGTCAACTCCCTTCACAAGTGCATAACACATATCCAGAGCACAGTTGCCCAAATTCTTCGTGCTTAAGCATGCACTATATGTCAAGCCTTGATAATACATGCATTGTGGAATGCATAACACACTCTAAGTGGATATTAAGGTAATCCTTGCCCCTTGCAGTTGTGACCTGCACTCAATCGAGATACTCCTTCTCATTCATAGCACACTACACATCCTTAGTACTCAAGTCTCTAGCCACTATCTTTAGGACCTATGCTCTATGCCCTAATGGAGCGCACACTTCCAACACCCAGACCTACACCTCTTATCTCTTAAACCTACATGCTATGCCCAAAGAATCTCATATTTCAGCACTAGTGCACTATCCCATCATAGTTGGCATCGTGCATGAGGAAACAAGATAGAATAGGCTATTTTAGGACTGATATTGTCTTTCCATGACTAAGTTTAATTTTTAGGTACTATTGAGTTAGTGCTGATTATTCCATCATCTTAACATGGCATATGATATTCAAGGAGTTCATAAAGAAGATGCTTCAAGAAGAAACTTGTGGAGATGAGACAAAATGATACTATCATGGATGAGCTAAAGGGATTTTGGACTATGACGGATAGATGGCAACCTAGTTTAACTTAGAAGGGCCCAATGTTATATCTAGACCCTTTGGAGGGTGAAGATGAAGCACATTCTAGACCTACGATAAAGAGTTTAAGACATAGTAGTAAAGAATAGAACTTGGCATTGACACATTACAATGAAGTTTCATGTCAAATTTTCCAGATTATAGCTTTAAAAATATCTCTACAAGAGTGTTGTTTTGTTATATGTATTTTCACCACAATATTAGCAGGATGTGATTTTGTAATTTTAGAAATTGGAAAATGTAAAATGTGTGGAAGCACAAGGGGAACACATGGAATGTGAAAAGTCACTAGGAAGTGCAAATGTTGTGTAGGAGCTCAAGAGTCGTATGGGAGCTCAAGAGTCATTAGGGAGGTCAAGATTCCCATGAGAGGTGAAAGGTCATCTCAGTTGTTATAAATAAGCCCTCATAACTCAATGAATGTACTTGTAGCCTTGGCTTCTCAAACTTAGCATAGGAGAGAGAGATCATTCCTTGAGGTGAAAGTGGTGGCTTCATGTTCCACTGTTGGTTCTATTTATGCATCATTGTAATTATGTATCTTGGCACCATCACCTAATACTTTGAATCTCTAAGATCCCAGGCATACTTTCATGCATGTCTCATGGATGTTGTAAGACAATTCTTTCATGTTTGCAATGGATGTTTGTGTTCATATGTACTAAGGAAAATGAACTATTTCATTGGCTTTAGTATATGTCTTAATTGAAACGTGAATCTTACTTGCCTTCATGATTGTTGTTACTTTGCTAACTATTTTTCAGATCAATTAATGATTCTTTCTATGTATGTGTGTGTATTTATTGGGATGGTACTATTACTTTTAGCCTAAAGGCTTACTCCTCCTTTTCCCATTCGTGAAATTCTTTTATACACATTACAATTGTATGTTTTACAAAGATAATTTCTTATCTAAACAATTATGTGCATGTTATCTTATGTTGATTTATTTCAGCGAAGGAAAATATTTAATATCATTATAATGGAAATTAGATTGATTTCCTAGATGGGACTCCTATCCTAAATGGTGTGAAGTCTAATTGGGACCTATTGTAGCAGCTACAACGCCCTCCAAAATTTTAACATGCATTCAAATTTCATAGCATTTCTTGGTTTTTCCCCTTTATGGTCGCAAACACGCGGGCTCATCCCATGAGCTCTTGTCGAGTCTTCACAGCCTTTTTCTTGATTGACCACTAGTCAGCTTCTGGCATGTTGATCATTATGTCATGTATGCGAGTTTGTTCTGGCATTTTTTAAGGTTGTCTTTGTGTGCATGAGTTTTTTTGCTCTGTTGACAATGGTTGCACTTGCACACAAAGTTGTAAGCACTATCGTGCAAGTGTCATCACGTTTGTTTGAGGACATATCTTAGTTTTCGCAGTTGGCGCTCCTAACCTTTGAATCATTCTCACTGAGCCCATGTTTTTCTTATTGGTTTAAGGTGTCTTATCATTGGTTTGTGCTAAGATATGATCACAAGAAGACTTGCTTTCACACTTACTCATTTTCTTGAAAATTTGTCGACCGGACAACCCTTTTTCAACCAGACCCTATTCCCAGTGACCTTGCATTACTGCCTAAAACAACATAGAGGTTTAGGATGTCCTCTGAGAAACTTGCACTACACAATTCTAGAAATGTGTCAGTTGACTCTCTCCTATAATTGTATATAATTTGACATAGAACCCGATCCAATTTTCACTTCCTACAAGATCTCGCATCAAGCCTCTCGCTCGTTAATTGAAAAAATTAACTTGAGACATGACCCAAGGTTGTATTGATCTCCAAAACTGCGCTAGGAAATGTCCAACCTAACTGCCATGCAAAACCTTTAGAAATTGTGCATACATGTGGTACATGGCTCTGTTACCTATCACTTCACTGTCCTAGGAAATTGCACATTTTTGCCAAGTAGGCTTCCCTATTGGCCTACTTTGCAATCAACCCTGAAATTGTCCAGATTTGTTTGTCACTTGCCCTTCTACCTTACTCTGCAATCAGCCCAGAAACTCTGCAGATCTAACAGGTAGGCTTCCCTGCTTGCCTACTCTGCTCTTACTCAAAAGACTACGCAGACCTGTCTATCACCTACCCTTCTATCTCACTCTCCAATCAGCCCAGAAATTGCATAGTTATGTCAAGGCCCACAATGTCTCCCATAATTTCACAATGTTAACTAGTAGCTCACGCACCCTGGTCTTCTCCCCCTCTCAAAAACTATGTATATTTTTCTATGAGTGCCTTGTACTACCCGCACTGTCTTCCACAAAGAAACTGCGCACATCCTATTTGGATGACCTGTCGAGTGCTCCCCTTAAAAATTGCACAGATTGGCCCAATAGTTCTGTGACAGCTTGCCTCACCTTCCTCCTTGAAATTGCACAATTCTGCCTCCTAGCTTTGGTTTTTCCCCGCAACTACCATTGTTGTCCCGAATTGCACAAATCTTCCTCCTAGTGACATCTGTGTAGTTTTTCAGATAGTGCTCCAAAGCTTCATATCCTGGCGTGTGTTGTGCTTCATTCAGTTTCACTGCCTTGTCCCTCTCCCAGTCACCTACACCGAAACATAAAATAATTGCATCATGTTAGACTAGGAGATTTTTTTATTCCATGTCATCTCATCATGAGTGATTGTAGGAACATGTACATCGATGAAACATGGCACGACAATGAATGAGATGGAAAATGAGTGCATGCTAGAAGACATGCTCACAATCAAATGAACACATTGTAGGTTTTAACCCCGTACATAAATTACTTACATACGAATTCTAAAACATAGAAAATAAACAATGCGAGAGCATAACACATAAAACACATATGCATAGAGATTTTCCCCTGGATCCCAAAATCGGGGCTACAATCTTGGCTTTTCATTATGTTCCTTTCAATGTTACAATACATATTTATACATGCCAAAGCATCGAATACCATAGATCGAAAAACATCGCATCCAAAACCATGCACCGAAAACCATCGCGTCCAAAACCATGTGTGAAAATCATGCACAAAACCATAGGTAGGTGCACCCAACCTAATATAGGGTCCAAAAACAAATTATTCCAAGGAGCTACCTAGACCCCATATAGTGGGGTTACCTACACCTGTCAAACCCCCTGTGACTCCCCCTGCTACACAATCGGTGCAATGAAGGGGGGGTTCTTCCCCCCTTCTAACCCCCCAGTTAACTATGTGGGTTAGTCGTAGAAAGAATATAACACATCCCAAAATTCTCCCCTTGTTGTTTTCTTTCAAGAAGAGGCCACAAGAGAGCTTAGTCATTTATCCATCCCTGCAATGCCCATTGTTTCTCTACACCAATAGAACTTCTTAGAGCTCATATATTTTGTCAGTGTATCTGCAATATTCTTCAAAGTGTCCACCTTTACCAGCAACACCTTTTTGTCTTCTATCATATCCCTCACAAAGTGATATTGAACATCAATGTGCTTTGTCTTTGAATGATATGCAAGGTTCCTTGCCAAGAAAATTGCACTTTGGTTGTCAAAATCTATCCTTATAGCTCCCTATACTAACCCCATACTTGAACACAATCTCTACAACCAAACTACTTCCTTGCTTGCATGAGTGGCTGCCATGTATTCTCCCTCTGTAGTTGATAGTGCCACTACATATTGTTTGTTACTTATCCAGCTGACTGCACCTCCAAATAGGTTAAACAGATACCCACTTGTAGATCTTCTCTGATCCAGGTCTCCATCCCAGTCTGCATCAAAAAAGCCATGAATATCCAACATTCTGTCCAATCATGGTCTTCCTTGATAGCACAAACCATAATCACTAGTGCCACACAAATACCTAAAAACCTGCTTCATTGTTGGCCACTGAAACATCCCTGGTTTTGACATAAGCCTGCTCAATACTTCCACTGCATGTGCAATGTCTCGTCTAGTACAGACCATCACATACATTAGGCCACTAACTGAACTTGCATATGGAACACGGGACATGTCCTCCTCATCTGTCTTGGGACATTGTTCAACATATAGCTCTACACCTACAGGAATAGAAACCTTCATTGGTTTACTATTATGCATATTTAACCTCTACAATATTGTCTCAACATACTTCCTATGGTTTAACAAAAAATTCCTCTTTTTCCAATCTCTTTTAATTTCCATTCCCAAAATATAGTTTGCAGCACGAAGATCTTCCATGTCGAATTTGGACGAAAAATGGGTCTTCAAATCCTGGATAATTTCTTTGTCATTTCCATCCAACAACATATCATACACATAGAAGACCAAATAAATAACACGGTCACCAATTAATTTAAAATACACACAGTGATCTACTTTGCTTCTGGTGAAGCCAAGTCCTCGTATAAATGTATCGAATTTCTGACACCACATCCTTAGTAATTGTTTTAACCCATACAAAGAATTATTTAACTTGCATACCAGTTCTTTCTTACCCTTCACCGCAAATCCTTCAGGTTGCTTCATGTAGATTTTCTCTTCCAGTTCCCCATGAAGAATTGTTGTCTTCACATCCATCTGTTCTACCTCAAAATCAAAGGTAGCAACAATAGATAAAAGTAATCTAATAGAAGTTACCTTGGCAACAAGATAAAAAATATCACCAAAACCAATTCTCGGCGCCTAGGAATAACCTTTTGCTACCAACTGAGATTTGTATTTCTTCATCTTTCCTTCTTCATTTGTATTCTTCTTGAATACCCATTTGCTTCCAATGGGTTTCGTTCTAGCCGAAAACTCCACTAGATCCCAAGCCTCATTTTTGTGTAAAGATGCCATTTCATCAACCATGGCCTCTTTTTACAGTTTTTCATCCTCTGGATCTACTGCTTCCTTCACACTTCTGGGATCATCATCAATAATAGATAAAGCAAAATTTGAACAGAAAGTAGATGGACTATACCTACCTGGCTACCTTCCTTCTCGAACTGATATTCTCACACCCGGAGTTTGTGGCTCTTCATCTTCCGATTCCTACTCTGTTGTAGAGTATGATTCTTCCTCCTTTAGCTCAAACTCTATCTTCTTAGGTTCCTTTGGTTGGACTTCATGTTTAATAACATCTTTCACCTCTCTGAACACCACATATCGGTTGTACACAACCTTCCTTGTTAGTGGGTTCCAAAGCTTATAACCCTTTAAGCCATCCTTATACCCAATAAAGATGCACTTTTCAGATTTACTATCCAACTTGGTTCTTTTCTCCTCTGGAGCATGTACATATGCATCACATCCAAATACCCTCAGATTTGAAAGAGAGGGTTTCTTACCAGTCCATACCTCTTCTTGAGTCTTATCCTCCAACGCTTATGAAGGTGATCTGTTGACCAGGTAACATGTTGTCTCCACCGCCTCTGCCCAAAATTCCTGCCCTAATCTAGCACCACTAGGCATGCTTCTTGCCCTTTCCATCAACATCTTCTTTATACTTTCTGCAACTCCATTTTTCTGAGGTGTATATGGTGTAGTCTTCTGCCGTGCTATGCCACACTTCTTACAAAATTCTTCAATTTCCTTACTGTAAAACTCTCCACTATTATCTGTCCTTAGCACCTTTATCTTATTCTCTGTCTAGCTTTCCACTAGAGCCTTAAATTCTTTAAACCTGTTAGAGACTTCAGATTTCTTCTTAACGAAATATATCCATGTATTCCTTGAGAAGTCATCTATAAATGATACATGGTACACAGACTTACCGAGTGATGGAACCTTCATAGGTCCAAACACATCCCTATGCACAGGCTCTAATATTTTTTTCGCCCTCTTACCACCAGAGGGGAAACTCACCCGATTCTGCTTCACATATACACAATTTTCACAAAAATCAAAATCTAGAGAGATATTACTCATACCTTTTACCATACCTTTACCATGAAGAATTCAAAAGCCCTTCTCTCCAATATGTCTAAGCCTTTGATTCCACAGCATGGTCTTCTCTCCATAGGCCACTAGATTTTCTACTCCACTTTCAGGAACCACAGAACTGTGGAACCCATCAACAATAGTGCTACCTTGCGGCTTGTACAGAGTTCTAATTCAAACTCTACGAATAATACGAGTGCCTCCCAAACCATCTTGCAGGTATCCTTATCGAACATTGTTTTTACACCTGGATCATCCAACTCGCTTATAGAAATCAGATTTCTGGCTAATGCGGGAATATGGAGAACACTCGAAAGTGTTCTAACCCTTCCACCTTGCAACTTCAACTTTACTCTTCCATGACCAACGGTTCTAGCCTTCCTATCATCCCCCAAGAATACATCATCACCATCATGTTAGGTAAACTTGACTTGGGATAGAGTCCAAGTTGACCAGATAAATAGTGATGGTTTTTTGGGCACATGGTATTGTGCACCCATGGTTTATGCCCGTGGTATTCTATGTAATGGAGCCTATAAAAGGCTAGAAGGACTTCACTGTAATGTAGGCCTGTAGGTGAGCGGTAAAGGCTCACTTGGCCTGATTGGCCAAGGTTTTGGCCAACACTAATGAGATCTCATTGGGTTGGGTTTTTCCCCAGATTTGGGGTTTTCCCTTATAAACTTGTGTGTTTATGTGTTTATGATTGTTGTTGGTTATTTTGTGTCTTGTTACTCTTAGTACTCTCTATAATTAATTTATGTTATGTAGTCAATTTCTTAACAATTGGTATCAGAGCCATGTTATATTTTGGTTTCAGAAGGATGTCTATGTTGCAAAGGGTTATTTCGCCTGGTGAATGAAGTGATGACTATAAACTTTATTTCTAGACATTTGAGATAGCACAGTTGTGAGACTGCTATGTTATTAGTGGTTGAGTTACAAAAGAGTGCTCGCAGATGTATTAGAGAGAACGATGTTGAAGATCAGATTTGAGCGTAAGTAGCTTGTGAGCAGATCCATCATGTGGTACGCCTAAGCTTCACAGATCTGAGATCCCAAAAATGGTTTCAAGGACATGAACGAGGAGGGCTTATTTTTGAGGAGCGATGGTCCAAGCCCCAAAGAATTTTGTTGAATCACTGGTGCCCATGGAAGATCTGGGTTGAGCATGGCTACAGTTGTGAGTTCATGGAGCAGTGAAGGCTCCTAGCATTACTCATCTAGTAAGCACCTCGTCATGTGTGTATGAACACTCTAGTGCTACCTAAAAAAATGTGCAAGATGATTGATGATCAGTATGGGCTCTCAGTGGTAGGATTGATGATCATGTTGGCGTTGTGAAAGGAGCTGATTTATGACAAAGAGTCGATGGAAATATTTGTCACAACAGAATTGGAAGAGGAGGAGGTCAACTCCATAGGAAGCTCTAAGAGGATTCATACCCAAGAAATTCATAAGGTAGAAAGGCCTTCAGTGATCTTTCTCTTTAACAAGATTCATAGGAGATATGCAAGTGAAAAATTAGCCATGGGGTCAAATCGTTGGATAATTTGCAGCTTAAGGAGGAAGCAGTGTCTCTGGAGGCAACGTGGAAGGCCATCACGGAAGTGCAACGTGCTCCTCATACGTGACACCTTTGTAAATCCAAGACCTAGGAAATGGTCTTTCATGGCGATGCTCCAGAGTGTGCATCATGTGACTCTCTTCTGTGGTGCTTCAAAAATCAGATACCTTTAGCTCCACCAGGAATCAAACTAATAACCTCCTTTGAGGACCTGAATTTCCCTTGGGGTTGAATAAAGAGTCTTCTTTGATCCAAGATGAACTAAATAGATCAGTGGAGGCATTCCTTGGTAAGGTGAACAACGACATGAAACTGCATAGGGAACATTCGCTCCTTCATTACATGGAGATGGTGAACCAGGGATCAGGATGAATGGAATGAATGTAAGTGGTGAGTAGCATGGAAAATAGGTCATGAAAGATCCATGATAAATGAGAGAATAGTTATGCAAAGAAAGTCGATAAAATGATAGACATCAATGTCAATGGAAATGATGATGATGTCCTGGTCTTACGTTGTTTTAAAGTGATATATGAGGTTGTTTTAAAGTGATATATGAGGGAGCAAATGCCAAGGCCCGTAATGGAGATGATTGAATGTGGTTACCGAGAGATGAGAGGATATGTGCATGAGGATTAATTAATTAATCAACCATGTATTTGAAAAGAACACCTAGATAACTAGCTGTTACAGCAGTTGGTGACCCATGTAATCGAATAGATGGGTTCTTTTCATATGCACATCGATGTCATATGTACAAATACAGCAACAAAGGAAAACAAAATATTATGGAGTCAATTTTCATTACAGTTAAATGGGCATATTTTTGTATGGCATGCGTACCCCTCGGTAATCACTAGTAAAGTATAGGTTAGACCTAGGTGGTGGGGGGGATGTTGGGTTAACAATACCCTAGATAAAAACTATGAGGGGGGTAATGACTAGAGTGAGTGAGATTGTCTCACTTAGCAGGTTTGGCTAGAGTTAGTCAAGGAACCCCAAGTCAAGTTTAAGGGGAGAATTTTTAGGTAAACTTGACTTGGGATAGTGTTACCGGGAATAATGTCCACTTGGATGCTGCTATTCCCACTAAGATGGGTGGCTATCTTAGAAACAAACAAGTAAAGTCTACTATTGTTTTCTTTTATGGAAATAGACAATAGGAGAACCAAGAGGACCAACCTGAGTCTTGCGCTTGATTTCCTCTCCTTCTTGATAGAGCTTCGCTGCTTCTTCCTCATTTTCCCAGCTTCAAAGAGAACATATGGAATCATAGAAACATACTACTATCGAAGAAACAAAGATCTATATCTATAAATAACACAGGATCAGATGTATGTTAACCATATAAATGCATATATAAACAAGTACAGAAGAATATGGAAGAAAACAATAATAGCTTTATTAAGATGAAAAGTAGCAAGAGGATTACAACCATATGCTCTGACCCAGCATCATCCTCCAGCTAGGAATCCCTTCTTCACCTCAAGCGAAGCTTAGATCACCCAACACTATGAATGTACACCAGAAAACCAACAGCACTTCTCTATAAGATACAAAATTCCAGCCTCTGGATCTTTGTGATGAGGGATCCATATATAGATGATTACAGGGAGGTGAGTCATCTTCTGGGATCTTGATTAGTGTCCTCTCTCTTATAGTTCCTGCATCCACTTGGAGAATGATGATCTCTTACTCATCCCTGGTCAAAAATAGAGAGGCAAGTGTCAGAGGGGAAGCTTCTGGAAGATTCCATGATCTTTCACCTCGAATTTTTGTCCCTCCATTTGTGCATTCCCAACTATTGCACCCTACAGAGGAGCATTTCAGTATGCATCGCACCTTGTACACTGGGAAGGTGATATGCATTGCACCCTCTGCATTGAGCTTTCAGTATGGTCCAATTTTGACCATTTATGAGCAGTTTTCAGTTGAGAACTTCTGGGAGATGATGTAATCAGCTTACCTTCTTCCTTTAGGCAGTGAAGCAACACTTTTAGGGACTTAGGAGCCCTCAGTTTATGGACATTTATGATTGGGGTTGAAGTGCCCAAAAATGTCTATAACAGATAGAGTCCAAGTTGACCAGATAAATAGTGATGGTTTTTTGGGCACATGGTATTGTACACCAATGATTTATGCCCATGGTATTATATGTAATGGAGGCTATAAAAGGCTGGAAGGACTTCATTATAATGTAAGCCTCGAGGTGAGTGGTAAAGGCTCACTTGGCCTGATTAGCCGCGGTTTTGGCCAATACTAATGAGATCTCATTGGGTTTGGTTTTTCCCTAGATTTGGGATTTTCCCGGATAAACTTGTGTGTTTATGTGTTTATGATTGTTTTTGGTTATTTTTTGTCTTTTTACTCTTAGTATATCTCTATAATTAATTTATATTATGTAGTCAATTTCTTAATGCATCATATCTCTCATACTCGCAGAACCACTCTCTACAGGGACTGAAGTGAAAGGATGCACCTGAGTCAATCAACCATGCCTCATAATCTACATGTGTACTTGAAGAAACCAAGTACACATCCCCACCTCCATCTGAGGTGGTTTTCGCCCCTACAGAAGGAGTATCATTAGATCCCCTTCCTTTATCAGGAGCTTTAGATTTACAATCCCTTTTGTAGTACCCTTCCTTTCCGTATTTCCATCACACCACCTTTACATGTTTTCCTAGAGATTTAGATCTCCCACTTGATGACTTATTTTTTTCTCTGTTCTAAGACCGTCCTCATACAGACAAGGCATCACCATTTTGGCTCTCCATATTTTTCTGTCTCATCTCCTCCATCAGCAAGGATGAGACTATTTCATCAAACTACTAGGCAGTTACATTGCTACCTATTGCAATAACTAGACTATCCCACGAATCTGGTAGAGAACTCAAGAAACTAATGCACTTATCTTCATCTGAAATCTTAATATCAACAGATAATAACTGACATACCATAATATTAAATGCGTTCAGATGTTCTGTCACCGAGTCTCCATCTTTCATCCTCAGGTTATACAACTTTTTCTGTAGGAACAGTTTATTCACCAGAGACTTAGATTGGTACAAAGTCCCTAACTTGTCCCACAAAGCCTTCACCATAGCTTCCCCTGATACATTCAGCAACACTGAATCTGAGACACCAATCGTATTATGTTCTTTTCCTTCCGATCCAACTTCTTCCATTCTTCATCAGACACTCTTGTTGGTTTAGTACGTAGATCTACCATGATCCACTGATCTTTATCCTTCAACAAATCCTCCATCTTGAGTTTCCACAACTCAAAACTCTTACCATTAAATTTTGTGATCTCTATCTTTCCACTGCTCGCCATCTTCTTTCACCGCTAGAATCGATCTGGTAGATCTCCCACTGAACAGGGTCTACCATGGGCCCAAGTGAAACCCCTTAGTAGCAAAGACCTCCCCTTGAAGCCAAACTAGCTCTGATACCAAATGTAGGTTTTAACCCCATAGATAAATTACCTGCATATGAATTATAAAACACAGAAAATAGACAGTGCGAGAGCATAACACATGAAACACATATACATAGAGATTTTCCCCTGGATCCTAAAACTGGGACTACCAGCTTGGTTTTTCATTATGTTCCTTTCAACGTTACAATACGTATTTATACATGCCGAATCATACAATACCATGGACTGAAAACCATGGCATCCAAAACCATGGACCGAAAACCATCGCGTCCAAAACCATGTGCAAAAATCATGCGCAAAACCATAGGTAGGTCCGCCTAACCTAATATAGGGTCCAAAAGCAAAAATTTCCAGGGTACTGCCCTAGACCCCATAGAGTGGGGTCACCTGCACCCCTTAAACCCCCTATGACTCCCCCCGCTATGCAATTGGCACAATGAAGGGGGGGCTCTGCCCCCCTTCTAGCCCCTTGATTAACTATGTGGGCTACTCGTGGAAATAATATAACACATCCCAACACGCATGAAGGACATCAAGCAAGCGAGTGAAAGGAAAAAATATACATCCACCATCAAGCAAAGAACAAGACCATTAAAGACCCCGCACACTTTGCCATGCGGAGATGAAGACATGTTACACCGAGAGGATATCATCACTCAACAACACAACAACTAGACACAATCACCACAGTTAGCCAGTACATGTCAACAATGTCATGTCCAGTTGTGGCATGAGTTGTCTCAATTACATTCATACTATGGGCCATACTTGTTGTAATCAATGTAATATAAAAGTGGAAGTCCACAAGACCTAGATATGAAGTTGAAGAGTCATGTAAAGTCAAAAATTCATAGGAAGTCAAATATTCATGAGGGAAGTTGAAGAGTCACAAGGGTCAGTTATAACCCCTTGGCTATATATACCCCCTCATTGTATGATCAAAGGACTTTTGACCTTGTCTCCTCCCGCATAGCCTTGAGAGTTTGCACTTTGTTCTTTGAGCAACGAGCAATGGCTCCAATCCCACTACTAGGACTAGTGATGTATGATATATAGATGTTTCATGGATATTTTTATTAATTCATAAGTGTGTATCAGGCCAACACGTTTTCACGCATGTTTTGTATCTTTTTGTAAGACTATTATTTAAACATTTGAAATGCATGTTTGATTAACCTCTACTAAGATAGTTAAACTTCTTCAATTATTTTAGTACTCACATTGTTGAACATGTGCTGTATTGCTTACCACTATTGTTCTGTCCATGTGGACTACTCCACTGGACATTAGACAAACCATCTTTTTTTTTACTTGGTTTTAACAACCATCACCTCCATGTGGACTATTCCGCTGGACGGTGTACGTGTTTTCCCTTCAACTTTAGTTTTCATGACTACCACATCCACTGTGGACAATTTTGTTGGGTGCTAGAAAAACCCTTATTGTTGTTCGCATGTGCTTCTTCCTAGGTTGGGACTATTGCCTCTCATCAGGAGGATCGCTTTATCTTCCCCTTTTGACAATAAGAGAACTTGGACATAGAGTAACATTAAGCACTCACCAGGCACACTCACCTCACTTTTTTGCAGTTACAAGGATAACATTCTCATGTGTTGAACAACAAGATATAACAAAAGTCTCTAAGATAATGGCAACCGGGCCATCGTACTGGATGGGACTCCTACACCAAATGATGTGATGTCTAGTTGGGAATTCATACTGGGGAGATCCCTTGAATTTTGGTGGGTCCAGTGACGTCAAAATTTCTAGTGCTAGAAGGAGAGCTGTTAGTTATTTATGGTTGAATTCCCTCTCAACCCCACGTATCCATCATCTAGTCAAGGAAGTAACATCAAATCCCTCTCTCCGATGCACAACTATGAAGTTGGTTACTCCTCACCTCCTAAAATCGAACAAGAAATTTCATCTCATCACCTTCACTCTATCCATCCCATCACTAGTTAGTTTGCCAAAGTTGTTGGGATAATCCCATGAGTACACAATATTCCCTCTTCATAGAGGAAGAAAAAGACTACACACATAGGAGTAGTAGTCTTGTCCGTTGAATAGATAATCCTTACCACTCATAAAGAGCTAGAAGAAGATACTAAGAAAAAAGATGAACCTCATGTTTTCCTACAAGGAGAACAATTTAACAACGCAGTCTTGGGCTTGGGTTTTGACGGAGGCAATGGAGGAGGCAGAGATAGAGACGAACCAACAGATTCAGAGGTTAAACCATCTGATTTAGAAGAGGAGGAGTAAGAAGAAGAAGAAAATATGAATGATCAAAATCTGGAATGGATGACACATGACCCATTTGCACTTCACAGTGCCTTGCATAAGATTCTAAGGCCCGCAGAGAAGCTGTTAATGAAGTATGACCCTGACATAGTAGTGATGTCAGAAGATCATCTAGACATGTTCTATATACATCTGTAGACACTTGAGGTATGTTATGATGATGTTGCATGTAAACTATTTCCATGTACCTTGAATGGTAGAGTAGTTTTATGGTACTACATATTTTCTATCAACTCCATTCAGAGTTGGGGGATGTTCAAGAGAATTTTTCCTTGAGAAATTCGCTGATGACAAAACCCCACCATGTTGTTAAAAGAATTGGGTAGTCTTAAGATGGAGTCAAAAGAGAAATTGAAAGAATTAAACTAGAAGTTTTAACCATATCTTGAACAAGTTCACCGTAGACAATAAACCTCATGACTCCATCAAAGTCAACTACTACATGTTTGCACTACTGACCAACATTTTGAAATTCATCAAGCGAGCTACGAAACTAACACTTTCCAAAAAAATTCCAAGAAGCAATTGATGTGGAGAAATACTTGCGCGTGATTGGAGTCATTGTAGATGATGAAACAACTAGGGACTCCAAAGACGCGGGTAGAAGGTCTTAGACTGCTATGAGTAAGGTAAAGGAAAAAGAAATGAGTGAGATTGAGACCCTTACTCATATCCTCTAGTGCTTACAACTAAAGTAGCAGAACTCAAGAAACAGAATACCGAGACAGCAGTGAGAAGCAGACCTTCCAGTTTTGTACACAGGAAGAAAGTGACATCAGGTAGCAGCAATATTCACTCGGCTAAATCTGCGTAGAGTTCAAATGTTGTGTTCCAAACATACCTAGTTTCGAAGGAAAACTTCTGGGATTTCCACCAAGCATGACATTCACAAAAGACCTCTGTAGATTGGAACCGAGTTATGGGCTCCATGGATTTAAGGATGAATGATCATTTTAACAGCAGTGAGAAACTCATCTAGAAGATGAATATGACAAAGAATATTTTGCATCTGATGAATCTTCAAGCTTTGCGAATGTGGTTAACATGTATCAATGTCTAAATGCTACCTAGAAGAAAACAACCACCGAGAAGGAACCCCTAAAATAGAATGGTCGATACAAATTGAGAAGTAAAGGGGCTCCTATTGTGATTGAGATACCAAAAGATAAATTTAAGAAAATTATCAGAAAAGTTGATCCACTAAAATCCTCAAAACAGAAAATACAAAGAAAGTCTAGGAAGACAACTACAATGAAATATATGTCCATGAGCAGTTCACTTCAAAACACTCCACTAGACAGTAAAAAATACGAGTCTTCCCCTAGAAAACTTGTTGATTCTTTTTTATTTTGATTACAATATTGTTGAAGGTATGAAGAAGTGCCGTGTGAACATCTCTCTGTACGAGTTTACCAAACATACAGGTTAGTGTGATATTCGCTTGTGCACACTAGGGAAAACCTCCACAGACAATGTTGCCTCTTCTAGCAAGGGATGAGGTAAGTCTCGAGGATCACTAGCATCAGTACTCAATGCACTTCACATGGAAGAAGTGAACTCACTCTGCCCACCACTTTTGCTATCATTCAAAATATTCAACTTCAATATCTAGAGTTGTTTGGTTGAATTTGGCATATCAGTCAATGTCATGCCACTCTCCATTACTAAATAGATCAATGCAGAATGGATCATTATTGCCACATAGATCATCCAACTTGACCAAACGTGTTTACCAGCCATTGGTGAACTTCGAGATGTTATCATCTCGTTATCGTCTGATGGACGAGTTCACCAATGCATCAACATTGTGATCATGGACATCTCGGAAGCATATGGCTTACTCCTCAACAGAGACTAGTCCAGCAAGTTGCAAGGATATTTTGATACAGACTAGTCACACTTATGGATTATGTACCATGATAGAATAAACCAGATTCGAGTGTTCTTAGAGAGATACATGAAACACAACGTTACTCCCATGAATGGTCAGAATGAATCATTGGATTTCACAGAACTTCTCATTGGCAATTTCTTTCTAAGAATGCATGTGGGGTGTTATCTTGCATAGCCAAACCCCACCCCACCAAATGCACATTTGGGTTTCCTTCCTTTCCCAACTGATGAAAATGAAACTTGTAGAATACTTTGTAACAGTAGAAATGATAGTGTTAGCAGTACTAGCACAACAAGCGGTCCTTATACAGATGACTTGTAGACCTTGTATTTTTATGGATCCAAAACACATGATGGCTCTAGAGCTAGGTGTGTTTTGATCAATCCAAGGAAAATAAAACATTTAGTCTGAAGCTGCTTGGATTTTGATGCACAAACAACACTATTGACTATGAAGCACTCGTCTTGGGTTTGTACAAATCCCTCAACCTTAATGTTTTTATGCTGAAAGTGGTAGGTGATTTAGAGATTGTGCTATGGTAGGTGCGTAACACCATACACTGTGTCTCACTTTGTCTTAGGAGTTACTAGAAAGAGGCATGGAAGATTATTTCTAATTTCCATGCTTTTAATATCATATATGTACCAAGAATGTGCAATGCAGCTGCAAATGCTCTAGAAAATGTAGTGTCTAGGATGACACTGCTTAGTGATAGATTTACTGTTGAAATTTTGTATGAGCCATCTATCCCTAACAACGTCACTAATTTGCATTTTTTTATGATGATGAATAGATACTGCATTTCATGGCCAACACTAACGTCTTCAAAGATGTAGTGATAGATGAAGACATGCACAAGCAGTCTCTGTAAGACACAATTGATTACAACAAAGCAAACCCCATCCCCAAGGGTGTGGTTTCACTTGAGAAACTCTATGACTTACAAAACTTCTTTAAAGGGACTAGGAATAGAAAAACCCATAGTTTTACACTAATGCATGAACATATTAACTTGGCAATAGAAAGAGATCTGAAGTTTGCAAATGTAGGTATATGTTACACACAAGAGGGGCGACAATACTTTCTCCACCTATTCAAATAGTATCGGGATGTATTCACATGGAAATATGATGAATTGAAAACATACGACATGAAAAATAATCCAACACATCATTTCAATCAAAGAAGGGGTCAAGCCATTTGAGTAGAAGCTCAAAAAATTCCATCTGTCAATTGAACACCTCATATAGAAAGAATTGAGTAAGTTGTTGGATGCTTAGATCATATACAAGGTTCATCATGCTACTTGGGTTTCAAACTTAGTTCCTATAAGGAATAATTCTGGGAATATTTGCTTGTCCATAGATTTCTAAAATCTTAATAGGTCCCTGGATAAAGACAACTACCATATGTCATCTATGGAGCACATCTTGCAGAGATTATCTAAAGCTGAAATTTTCTCTCTCCTTGATGGATTTTCTAGATATAACTAGGTTCTGGTAGCATAGCTTGATAGACTAAAAACTGCTTTCCGTACCAAGTGGGATATGTTCACTTATAGAAGAATTTCATTCATATTGGTAAATGTAGGTGCAACTTTTCAGCACCCTATGGGAATTGCCTTCCATGGGCTCATCTGAAAGAGCATGGTTTTCTACCTTGACAACGTGACAATATTTTCCATAAAGTGGTCAGACCATCTACGTTATCTCAAGAATATCTCTGAGCAATGTTGAAAGTACAAGATATCCTTGAATCCCAAGAAGAGCATATTTGTAGTGTCTGAGGGGAACCCGCTTAGGCACATCATTGCCAAGAGTGGGATCAAGATTGATCTGGACAGAGTTCGAGTTGTCACATTGATTTCTCACCCAATTAATAAGAAAGCTATGTAGTCCTTCTTGGGGAAGATCAACTTCCCCTAGAAGTTCATCTCAGATTATGCGCAGATTGTTGAACCTATCCAAGACAAGATCAAGAAGGATGTATCCTACAACTAGCGGAAGAAGGAAAAGGATGTGTTTTTCCATATCAAGTAGGAAATCGTAGATGCACCTGTTATGTACAACCCATATTTCAGCTAACATTTATTTCTTTATACATTCGCTTTCGACAACTCACTCACTGTAGTGCTCACACAAAAGGATGAGCTAAACAATGAACATCCCATCTCCCTCATGAGAACGAGTATGTAGGGACATGATATCAATTATCCCATCATGGATAAACAATCATATGTTGTAACAAGGTGGTGAAACATTTCAGACCATACTTGTTGAAAAATCATTGCATATTCTTTGTGCCACACCCAATGGTGGAAGCATTGCTTGTTCAACAAGAGTTGGGTGAATGACGTGTGAACTGGATGACAAGAATGTAAGAGTCTGATCTTGATATCAATCCAATTCACATTGTCAAGTGTCATGGTCTTTGCAGGCTTGCAACAGAAGTAGTACATGTACAAAAGGAAGAAGAAGAGCTCATTGGTTTGGAGCAAGAAATTGAGATGTAAAATATAGAGCGAGAATTCCCACTTCGCACAACAAATCTTTGTACAAAGAAGTGTGCCAGTACCATGCCCTCTCACTTTTCCATGCGATAGAAAATGGAACTTTGCCTCAAAGCCTTATCTTACCAATTGGTGCATGGAGTGCTTTACAGAAAGAAGAACAATGAAATTTCGCTCAAGTTCCTGGAGGCACAACATTTGGAGAGAGTGTTACATGAAATGCATGGCGAACCAACTAGAGGTCACTTCATGGGTAACACAACTACGCATAAATCCATTAGAGTTAGTTTTCATTGGCCCACATTGTTTAAGGATGGACAAACTTATGCTCACAAGTGCCCTGTCTGTTAGTGGTGCACCGATAGAACTCGAAGGTCAGCAACTCCACTGCAGCCTGTTGCAGTGGACAAACCATTCGAATAGTGGAGATTAGACATCATTGAGGAAATATTCCCCCATTCATCAAAGAAACACTGCTACATTCTGACTGCTACATATTACTTCATGTGGTGGACGAAATCAGTTCTTTTCAAACAAGTGAATGACCAGGAAGTCATCAACTTCCTTCAAAAGAACATCATCTTGAGGTTTGGCGTTTCAGTATCACTTGTTTTTACAATGCAAATTACTTCTCTTCATTGAAACTATATGATATCTCATTATAATATAGTATTGTGCTTAAACATTCAACTAACAACTGCCCATAGGGAAATGGTCTTGCTAAATCTACAAACAAGAATCTTATTCGCATCATAAGAAAGACCATTTACTCTAAGGAGCGAAACTGGCATTCCGCTCCAGTGAATGCACTTTGGGCTAACCAAATCACACCCTCTCTCTCTCTCTGAACACATCTCCATAATTCCTCGTATATGGAAATGAAGCCATCCTTTTACCCAATATATACTTGCCTTCTCTCATGTTATCACAAGAATCCTGAGACAAGCCATGTCTATTGATTTAGCATAGGATGGACACATTACACAACTTACAGGAAGAACAAATGAAAGAAAAACAAAAGTTTTCACTTCACCAAAATTGTATCAAGAGATGGATCAATCTTAAGTCTGTGGGGAACGCTAACTTCACTTACGGTGACTTAGTGTTCAAGTGGGATAAACCCCATGAAGATAAAGGAAAACATACAAAGTTCTAGTCTCTATGGATTGGTTCATACACGGTTCACAAAAAACTGGGCCCACACATGTATCGCTTGCAATCACTTGATGGGAGTATTGACAACCTTCCCATCAATGGCCAAGATTTAAAGTGTTATATTCAATGATCTAGGGCCATGCCCCACCTATGTACATATCATACTTATTATTTCTCTATTGCTTTGCTTTTCTCTTTTGTTTTGTTGTTTTACTTTGCTATTTTGCTTTGTTTTTCTTTGCTTTGTTTTGGTTTTCTTGTCATTATTTTTTTGAAAATAAGTGTTATCCTATACTGTGTTATGTCTATTGAATAAGTATGTGGCTGAGTTTAAAGAGTCTTGTGACACTACAACACTTGGCCAATCTTGTGTCTATATTCTTTGTGCTTGGTTGTAACTTTTGGCCAATGAAGCCTGGACGAAAAATATGGTATGTCTGTAAGGGAATCTCTGGTCAAACCATGAACCTATGTCCAAACTAGAAAACCCCATTCTTGTACTCAGTCTTCTTCTCTATGTGTTCAAGCTTAATCCAGCTAGCAGGAATGAAGAAGGGAAAAATATAAATGGGAAAACCTAAATCAAAGGTATTACATGCTTCCTTGAAGGAAAAACCTCTTTTGCTCTAAATAAGTTAGGATCCCTCTTCCACCCCAAAAATGAATAATTTTCTATGCACAATCCTCTTTCAAAAAATAAAAAGATGAAAGAAGAGAAAGGCTTCCTACTTAGAGAGTTGGAGCATGCAAATCCACTGTGGTATTGACTAGGCTCACTGGCAGTGGAGAAATGCTTGTGTTCCTACATAACTCTGGTGGGGTACCATCTAGGTCTGCTAGAAGCAGAGCAACACTAGAGATGAAAACTTATACTCTGCAAATATTAAGCTCACAGATCAAACTACCCTTCCTGATTTTGAAGAACTGTGATCTAGTTGAAAAATTTGTTGTGTTTGACTAAGTTGGTACAAGGTGCACCATGTCTATCCATGGTCTTAGTGTGGAAGCCAAATTAACCTGTATAACGAATCAATACCTTCTGAAAGGCCAAGGCTCTATTGTGAAAATGAACCAAAGCAGAGAAGCTGGTATTCAACCAGTGTATCACCAAGTGTTGTAGCGGCTGCAACACCCTCCAAAATTTTGGCCTGCATCCAAATTTCAGAGCCTTCCTTGGTTTTTCCCCTTGGTGGTTTCTAACACGCAGGCTCATCCCATGATCTCTTGTTGAGTCTTCACACCCTTTTTGCCTGGTCGATCACTGGTCGTCTTTTGGCATGTTGATCACTATGTCATGCTTGCGAGTTTGTTCTGGCATTTTTGAAGGTTGTATTTATGTGCATGAGTTGTTTTCACTCTATTGACATCAGTCGCAGCCGCACAAAAAGTTGTAAGCACTATCGCACAAGTGTCATCATGGTCATTCGAAGACATATCTCAACTATTGCACTTGTCACTCCTAACCTTTGAGTCAGTCTCTTTGAGCACATGTTTTTCCTATTGGTTTGAGGTGTCTTGTTGTCAATTCATGCTAAGTGTGTGATGACATTGTCATGTACGCACAAGTAGACTTGCTTTCACACTTAGTCATTTTCATCAAAATTTGTGGACCGGATAACCCTCTTTCAATCGAACCCCATTCTCAGTGACCTTTCATTGCTTCCCATAACTGTGAAGAGATTGAGGATGTCCTATGGGAATCTTGCACTATGCAATTCTGGAAATGAGCCAGCTAACTGTCTCCTAGAACTACGTAGAAGTTGACCCAGAATCTGATCCAATTTCTACCTCTCACAACATATCCCATCAAGCCTCTCACTAGTCAACCCAAAAAAGTTACTTGAGCTATGACCCAGGGCTATACTGATCTCCGAAATTGTGCAGAACTTGTCCAGCCTAACTGCCTTGCACTTCCTGCAAAAACTGCACAAACATGTGGGATAAGCCTCTGTTGCATGTCACTGTACTATCCCAGGAAATTGCACAAATATTCCACGAAGGCTTCCCTGCTGGCTTGATTTGCAATCAACCCAGAAATTGTGCAGAGTTGTTTGTCACATTCCCTTCTGCCCTGCTTTAGAATCAGCCCAAAAATTGCATAGATTTAATAGGCAGGCTTCCCTGCGGGCCTACTTTGATCTCACTCAGAAAAATAAGTATATCAGTTTTTCACCTGCACTTTTATCCCACTTTGCAATCAACCTATAAATTATGTAGTTATGTCCAGGCCCGGGTTGTCTCCCAGAATTGCACAATGTTGACTAGCAGCTCTCGTAGCCCGATCTTTTCCTCCTCTGGAAAACTACGGAGATTTTTCTGCTAGTGCCCCTTACTACCCGCACTGTCTTCCCTGGAGAAACTATGCAAATCCCAACTAAATGACCTATCCAATTCTACCCTTAAAAATTCTGCAGATTTCCCCAGTAGTTCCCTGACACCCTTCTTGGCCTTCCTCCCAAAAGCTACACAATTCTGCCTCCCAATTGGGTTTTTCCCCGCAGTTGTCACTGCTATCCCAGGTTGCACTAATTTGCCTCACAGTGACATCTGCGTAGTTTTTCTTGATAGTACTCTGAGGCCTCGCATCCCGGCGTATGCTATGCTCTACGTAGTTTCTGTGCCTTGTCCCTCTCTCAGTCGCCTGCACTGAAACATAAAACAACACATCATATTAGACTAGGATATTTTTAGATTTGATGTCATCTCATCATGAGTGATTATAGGAACAGGTACATTGTTGAAACAGGGTGTGACAATGAATGGGATGGAAAAGGAGAACATGTTATAATACTTTATCATAGTCAAACGAATGCATGAAGCACATTGAGCAAGCAAGAAAAAGGGACACATATACATGAACCATCAAGCAAAGAGAAAGATGATCAAAGGCCCCTCACACTTTGCCATGCAGGGGTGAGGACATGTTACACCAAGAGCATATCACCACTTAGCAACACAATATATCGATACAGGCACCACATTCATCTAGTACATGTCAGCCGTGTCATGTCGAATTGTCTCATGATTTGTCTTAACCACATCACTACTATGGGCCATACTTGTTGTAATCAATGTAATGTAAAAGTGTAAGTCTCCACATATGAAGTTGAAGAGTAATGTAAAGTTGAAAATTCATAGGAATTCAAATGTTCATGAGGGAAGTCGAAGAGCCAAAAGTGTCAGTTATACCCTCTTGGCTATATATACCCCCTCATTTTATGAGCAAAGGACTTTTCAGCTTGGCTCCTTTCGCATAGCCTTGAGAGTTTGTAGTCTTTTCTTCGAGGAGCGAGCAGTGGCTCCAATGTCCCACTACTGGGACTAGTGGTGTATGGTGCACAAATGTGTCTTGGATCTTTTGCTTAATTCATAAGCCTGTCTGAGGCCAACATGTTTTCACACTTGTTTTGTATCTGTTTGTAAGACTATTATTTAAGTGTTTCTAATGAATGTTTTCTTAACCTGTCCTAAGGTAGTTGAGCTACTTCAGTTATTTTAGTACTCATATTGTTGAAGATGTGTTGTATTGTTTATCACTAGTTTCTCGTCCGTGTGGACTACTCTATCAGACATTAGACGTACCATATTTGTGTTTACTCGGTTTTAACGACTGTCACCCTCGTGTGGACTATTCCATTGGATGGTGTACGTGTTTTCCCTTGAACTTTGGTTTTCACGACTACCGCATCCACTATGGACTATTCTAGTGGATGCTAGACAAACCCTTGTTGTTTTTTGTGTGTGTTTCTTCCTGGTTTGGGACTATTCCCTCTCATCAAGAGGCTCACTTGATCTCCCTCTTTTGACAATAAGAGAACCTGTACACATAGTTACATTAAGCACTCACCAGGTACACTCACCTCGCTTTCTTGAAGTTAGAAGCATAACACACTCATGCGTTGAACAACAAGAGCTAAAACAAATATCGAAGATAAGGGAAACTGAGCCATTGTATCGAATGGGAATCCTACACAAAATAGTGTGAGGTCTAATTGGGACTTCATACTGCGGAGATCCCGTAAATGTTGGCGGGTCCACCATGGTCAACATGACCATACGTGGGAGACCCCATTATGTTAGCATAATTCTAGCACCATCCATAAATTGACACTAAAAGGATGGATAGATTACAAGAGGAGGCCGTGGAGCCTGTTTTGAAGCCTTCTTCTTGGAATGACTTCCGCCTAAATATTAACCCCGGGATGTGCTTCCAAAGATTAAATCTTACAATCCCTATGGAAATAATCCATAACTTTTCATAGTGTAAGTTTCATAGCGAGGGTCAAACAACTGTACTTGGAAATGTGTTTTAATTTCTTCAATTCTATAATTCTAATGGAATACATTGTAAATATGTTATTTCTATGTTGTTTACCCTTACGCTTGAAGGTTGTGTTAAGCATTGGTGCCACATGCTACCAACTGCGTCTATCCATTTGTTTGAGTAACTCATCAAGGATATTTGTTAAGCTTTTGACCAGTACAACTATCAAGACATGTACAAAATGATCAGTTAGGTTAAAATGAAACTTGGTGAATCATTAGAGTATTTTTTTGATAGATTTTTTCACCTTTGCTATGAATTTTCTATAGAAGATATGGATTGGGATTTCATGGGTGAAAAGATTTAGCATTTGGTTCAAATATCTTTCAAACTATTTAAATCTAAATCCCTTATTGATAATGGGTCATCTTATAATGATAGTAATCATTAAATACAAAATAAAACAAGTACCATCCAAAATTAATTTCTCTAGCTTTTCTCAATCACAAGACCCCTCAAATCTCAGAGAAGGAATTTGCTACCCCTTTTTTCCAATTCCTCCATTTTGATTAAAAATAAAGTTTTATTTTTTGATGATGTTGGAGTTGAAAAATATGGAAGTAAAATTGTTGATCCATTTATTCAACCTTCTTCTCATATCCATCATCAATACTTCATCCTGGAAAAATTTGAATGTTCTACTAAATTCATGGAGCCAGAGGCAAATATTGGTCCCTTTATTCCTCAAGATGATATTAATGTGCATAATCAAAATATTCAATCTGATATGATACAAAGTAGTGTTGTGTCAAGGGATACTTGTAACCCTTTATCATTTACATCTCATGGCTCTTTGTACCTTGATTCACTTGATCAATCCGCTCCACGAACAATCACTTCAGATACACTTCATCCTCAATTTACTTTTTCACATGGTAATAAGGTACATGGTGGCTATATATCATAGGTAGAGGAGAAAAAGAGTGAATATACATTCCATCTCTAATAATTTTTTTATATTCATATATGTAAACATGATTCTTCTACATTCCTAGTTGATAAATAATTATGTGATCTCAGGAATCAGTCAAATAAAATCGAAGCTCTTAATCACAATACAATCTTGGAAAACCATCACCCTGATGACAATGCGATGACTCTTGTTATAGACTTGAAATGTAAACATTAAAAATGACTAAATTGGTGAACATTCTAAATACTCATTCTCAAATGTCTCCATTACTACACACGGTAATGAGTTCCGAGGTACATTGGTCGATCTCTCAGTTTATCAAGAATATTTGGATTTGCAATGACTAGATTTGCATTCTGATTATATCATAGAAGAATATTTCAGGAAAATTCCTTCCTCATCCCACTAGTCCTTATGTCCTACCACATGTAATGAAATAACTGATGATTAAAATATGTTATGATTTTTGAAAATATAATTTGATGAGCTGAATTTCAAATTGGCACAAGGTGGTAAGGTCATCTATGATGAGGAAGAAAGCAATGTAATTACTAATTTACAATCTCCAACCTTGAATGGAGTTAATCCTTTAGTTTAGGAAATTCATGAAATCTTTAAGATATAGACATTCGTAGACACACATATAGGAGAATTTTATGACTTGACTAATATATTTGTTGAAGTTGAAAAATTTGATCACACCAGTGATGTAGATAGTTTCCATATGATTAATAGTGATCTTGTTGAAATAACTTCTAGTAGTTTTCCACATACAATTCATGATCTGACTCAACTTTTAAAATATAATTATTTAACATTTGAAAGTTTAGGGACTTGTTAGGGAGTTGTGGAACTTTACCTTTTGTTGATGGTTATGTCAGGTTCTCGTGAGCTTGATGAGATCCTTGAACTAGGTCATATCTAGATTTTCTCGTATAATTAATTTATTGGCATTGTCACAGTATATGTGAACTGACTCTTGAAGGATTTTCAATGTTTTCAAGTTAGTTTTGTTAGATCTCAAAATTGGGTTCCTAATCCAGTGGAAGGTTCTTGTTTGATTAATTGGTCTCCATACGAGCCTCTTGTGTTAAATCAAGTTTTCAGTGCATAAATTTCATGAATGCACCTAGATTTTAAACCAACTATTTTGATTATTGAGAAAAAAATTATCATTAGAAAAAATACTCCATCTTCGTTGAAATCTCCCCTTAATGATAAATTTCTCATCTTTCTTTTTTATTCTATGAAGCTAATCATTTTTCTCCTAATACGATATATCCTCTTGAGTATTAAAGAATGCTTGAATCATTTGGCAGAGCAGAATCCTTGTGCTGACAAGTTTATTTCCCATGATGATATGTATATTAGATCTGATTTGTCACATGTTTCTAACTTTTTTCCATCTTGGTTTCATTATTCTTTGTATCCTAACTAGGATTCTAGATTTATTATGGAAGAAATCATATTTGATTCTCAAGGCTTTCACGTTGTTGGTCTAGTTTGTAATTGGGTAAAAGCTAATGATTTCATATACTTGAGAGTAGGAACAAGGGATTTCCAATCATTAATATATGAGGAGGAATATTGTCTCATCTGAATCATCAGTGAGATCTCTCAAATGAATGCATCCATACCTTCGAACAATGGAGAATCTTATGTTTTAATTGACAACTATGATTGATTTACTAACTTCAGTAGTTGTCATTCAGTTAATCATTTTCCCACCAGTATATCAGATGATGGTTTCTCACTCACATCTATTGATCTCATCAAGAACATAAGGTATTACAATTCACCATCTCATTATTCAGATACTTGCCAAGAAGTTGAGGCACTTTTGCTTTTGTTGATGGTTGTGTTAGGTCCTCATGAGCTTGATAAAGTTTTTGAGCAACATCAAGTTATATTTTTCTCACAAGATTTGCCCCATAATTTGAATATGTTGGTTGAAATCTCATCTTTACAAGAATTTAAAGGTTTTCAAGGTAGTTATTTTTATACCATGATCCAATCGCTCATTGGCTAGAAGAGTCATATCTATCAATATCTGTTACTAATGAGAAGTTTCAATCTTACCTCGTGCTTGTTAAAAATTAAAATGTGAATGAGTTTACATTTATGAGAAATTTGCAGGATTGTTATGTTCATCATTCTATCCATTGAGGTAGTATTGTAGTCTGCATAAAGCAAGATTCTATGATACACTTTTCAGCTACATGACAAGATCTTAAAAATTTCATGCAAGCTATTCAGGTAAACATTTTTATTTCTGCGCACTCTTTCATCATGGTATTAGTTGCTTGTATCATTGTTCTTGTAGGGTAGGAGTTGTTGTTGTGGCTCCATTGGAAATTTTAATTTACATAATCTTGACCTTCTAGTTAATTAAGTTAGGGCTTAGGTTTACTTGTAGTTATTTTGTTTAATACAGTAGTTGTAATTTCTTTCGTTGTTTTCATTTATTTCATTTTAGCTTTGTTTTCTCTTTGATTTGCATTTACATGTCATTTATGATGCATTACATCTAGCATTCATCCCCTTTCATTCTGCATCCTACTTCTCATTTTATCTTTCCTTTTCGCCCGTCCTTTACAAATTTGTACATAAATAAGATTTTGTATTGAAGTGTATCATTTGAATCTAGGATAATGTGGCAAAATGTTTAAAAGGAGATTGTGACAACTGGAAACACTTAGCTAACTTTTTATCTCCTTCTTTGTTTGGGCCTAAATATCTTAAGAGTCCATGATGCCCTGACAAAAAAATATGACTCATTTCAAATGGAAAGCCTTAGCAGATCTAGTGCTCCATCAAAAGTAGGCCTAGCACACTTCCTACAGATAGTCCTAGTGTAATTTCTTGATACAAGCTAGGTACATTTCTTGTTGAAAGGGAAAGCACAATTTCTTAAGTTAGCTCTATCACACATTCTAGTGGTATTTATCACATTCTTAACTCTTGATTTTGAAACATGTGACAATTGCACTTCTAAACCATAACCTGACCATGGATGTGCTCTTCTTATATAAAGGCCTCACCCAAGAACTCATTTCACACTTCCATCCTTCACTTTTGAGCTCTGCAAATTTTTGGAGCATAAGGGTCATCCTTCACTCTGTGTCCCAAGTGCACTCTCCTTTGGGGAAGTTTCTCAACTATCGCACTTTGAAATTTCTCTCTTGCATGTGTTTCTTTGATTATTTATTGATGTTTTTAGTGTCTCGAGATATTTAGGTTGATTTTCAAAATATCTCTAAGTGTTAAATTATATAAAGAAAATGAATCATTTGACTTGTGCCTTAGTTAAGCGAAGAAATTCGAATTTCCACTTCAGTGGGATGAGTTAAAAAGTAGTTAGTAGGAGTGACATAGCCAAATCACTCAGGGAAGTCATACAATTCAAGTTTTTGGTCTAGAACTAGAGTTGTGTGGAAGTTGGTGGCTAACCTATAGCTATCTAGAAGTGTTATATTTAGTGAATGTCAGTTATTCGAGCTCTAGTCTAGAGTACAGTCAGTATGAGTTCAGGTGAGTAGTTGTAATTGTTGTAAACTTAACTAACTCTGAGTTGACTAGTAAATTTACTAAAAACTTCCTTAGTCATGCATGCAATTCTAATTTCCTAGTGATGTTAGAGGGAAAAGGAAAATTATAATTATCATTGTATAGTAGTGAGTGTACAATGTTTTGATGTAGTCGGTGAGCTAATTTCTTCAAGAATTGTGCAAAGAAATTGGAGGAAGTAGGAGGCCTATTTTGGCTAAGTATTGGTTAGAGAAAATTCAGGAGGAGATCAGTATTGTTGTGTAGATTGAGCTTCAAGCATTGAAGCAGTCATCGTAATAGATCATTTTTCTCATCTAATATAATACAAAAATAGGAGGGGGTTTTCCTAGTGAGGTTCCCGAGTAAAAAAAATTGTTCTCATTGTGATTGAATGATTGCATGTGTTTCTAATTTTAGTTTTCCTTCCACAAAATTTAGTAGAAGAAATTTGTGTCGATTGATTTCAGTATCAATTCATTAGTAACTGCAAATTTCAAGTTATTTCTACATGGTATCGTAGTTGAAAACAATATAGATACCAAGTTCCTTTATCATATTCGCAATAAGATGAATAGGATATCAATTGGTTCAGGAATTATACAAATGTAGGAATCATGTCATTCTATGGATTGAGGTTTGAGTACATGGGGGACTCACTCAGTGAACCTCTTACATATCGCGTGCGTTCATGGCATATTAAACAATACCCTTAACTTGACTACATATTGGAAAATCCTTATAAAAATCACATTATTTAACCCCCTACCAATATGAACCCAATACGGTTTCCCAATTTTAAAAAACCCTACTTTCACTAGATATTGTAGGTATCCACTTTTGCATTAACGTTTTGTATACCCCTTTATATTTTTGCATTAGCATTAAGGTCCATTTTTTTACATTTTCCAATATAAAATCCCTTTACCTCTATCTATCACCCAATATATTATGTCATCTTTTACTCAATATGTATCCCCCAATCTGAACCCACGTGGCATGATATTGCTCCCCTAGAGAAGCCCCCGTGCTTGAGTATGCATTGGAGGGAACTTCAAATTTTTGTGCTTGGAAACTACAATGGAAATTATCCTGGATGAGGATGGATTATTAGAGTACACAAAAGGAGATATTCCAATTCTAGCAACATCAAATGCGCAACAACTAGCTTAGTGGAAGAAAGATAGTACAAAATCTAGGAGGAATAGCTTGGAGGGAGTCTTACTCGTTTCCTGGGCCAAGCCCGCTCACCTTTAAAGGTCAGTGGAGGTGGTTGGTTGGTAAAGCTAGACTACTAAAGACGGTTAGGTCTTGTGCTCAAACCTGAGCGAGGGTGTTGACTAGTCGCGGGTCTTACTCGTTTCCTGGGCCAAGCCCGCTTACCTTTTGTTTTTCAGTTTCCTGAGCTCTGAGCTCTGCGCGCCTTCTCGGCCCTGCAACTTGCGAGATCTGCACCCGACGGATCTAGAAGACTGCGCGTGCACCTGCTCCTACTTTTTTCTGATCCCTATGGGTGGGTCTGCCAAGGGCCCTTGCCTCTGGCTGCGGTCTGCTAGGGTTTTTCCACCGAAGGCTCTAGCCTCTGGCTGTGGTCGGCTAGGGTTTGTCTTGTTTCTCTCCATGGAGGAGACAGATCCCCCCTAGGGGCCTTCCTCCCCTTCTCCATCTTCCGCTACTAAGGCCTTCAGATCCTTGTTGGCCTCTCTACCCAAGAAGAAAGTTGTGGAAGCTGCCAAGTTTGTGAAAAGGCTAGAAGACATCCCCGAGATCGCTCTTCCTCCTCAAGGTCCGATTCAAGTAGCTTTATCTTTGGCAGATCGCACTCTAGTTGGTCAGTTTACAGGTCTCTGGCCCTCCCCAAAATCAACAGAGAACTAGGTTGCTAGAAACTGGGCTCCGCTGATCAAAAACAAGGTCACATCTTACTTCCTCGGAAGGGGATACTTCTTATTCGAATTCTCAGAAAAAGGAGACAAGGATATGATTTTTATAAATTGTCCCTACTTCATGGGGGCTCAAGGGTTGTATTTAAATAAATGGACACTAGATTTTGATCCGACGGTGGATGTGCCTTCTGCGGTCCCGGTGTGGGTAAGGCTCCCCAATCTACCAGTCCACTGTTGGAACTAGGAATCTCTGAAGCATATCGGAAACACTCTTGGGAAATTCATAAACAAGGCTAACAAAAAGGATCGGTATGACTGCGCCAGAATTTGTGTGGAGGTAGATCTGGAGGTTGGATTACTAGAAGCCATCAAAATAAGGGTAGGTCCTTGGATGCATGTCCAGAAGTTGGACTACGAACAACTACCATTCAAATGTCAGAAGTGCCAAGTCTATGGACATTTCGCTAGACTGCTCGTCCAAAGGGGTAGAGGAAAAAGGGAAGGATGAAGGATGGAACCAAGCCAAAAGACCCAAACCTTCATTCAGGAAGAATGCAAATGTTAATGCCAGAGCCCCTCAAACGGGACCTACTCAGCATCCACTCATGGAAAACCAAGGGAATAGATTTGAGATCCTTGGATTCGAAAGCATGAACACACAAGAGACAGAAATTATAAAAGAAGTCTCACCGCCTAAATCCATAAGTGTACCGGAAAGATCCAAAGGGAAGATGTCAGAAGAACAGGAGGAAACCCAAGAGTCTAAGGAATCAGAGGAAGAAGGGGAAATAGGGGATCCACAGTCTACCCCCAGAAGATCTACAAGAGGATGAATGTCAACAAAGGAAAAAAGAAATCAAGAAACATACAAAGATAAGCTTTAGGGCAGCCAGCCAACGCTAGAGAAACTCCTAGAAAAAACCTCAAAGACGAAGAGCATCCAAATCCAGAGCTCCAAAGGAGCTCTCCATAGAAAAAGTAAATGATGAAGATAGTCTCCTAGAATTGTAGGGGAATGGGCTCCAAAGCTAAGGAAGAAGCAATGAATAGTCTAATAAGACTGGAAGCCCCAGATATCCTTCTCGCGCAGGAGACTAAAATGGAGGACTCAGCCTTCCTCCAAGCAAGTAGAAAATTCTGGAAGAAAGACGGAGCGCATGCAACCTCGGCCAGTGGAGCATCAAGAGGGATTGGGTCGCTCTAGAATCCAAATAAGTTCTCTATAATCTCTGAGTCCCTAAACACTAATTGGATTTTGTTAAAATTTCAACATTTAGAATCTAAAGAAGTTATTAGTCTGGTCAATGTATATGCTCCTAACAATGCAGGTGAAAACAAATTATGTTGGGATGCCATAAAAAATTTGGCAGACCCAGAAAATTTGGAGAACATAATCATAGCCGAAGACCTCAACCTCACCCTTCTCTCATCAGAAAAAAGAGGAGGCGGTATTGTCAGAGATCCAACAAGGGAAGCAGTGGAAGATCTCATGCAAGATTGGGACCTGATAGACATCAAGCCAACTATTGGCAAGTACATGTGGTCAAACAAGAGGGGTGGTCCGGGACACATAGCCGCAAGACTGGACAGATTTCTCGTCGAAAGTTGCTTCCTGCTCCTTGGATTAGAGACTAGATCATGCATCCTTCATAGCAGCATATCAGAACTCAAGCCTATTAGCTTGGAACTACTGACCCTCAAGACCTGGGGCCTATCCCATTCAGATTCAGCTCTCTCTGGATTAAAGAGGCAGATTTTATGGACAGGGTCAGAGATTGTTGGAAAGACCCAGTCAAGGTATCCACCTTCTTCGAGTGGGAGGAAAAAATCAGAAGAGTCAAAGCCATGCTAAAATATTGGGCCAAGACCCTACCCAACCCTGCTACCCAGAGGAAAAAAATCCAAATCGAGCTAGAGAACCAGCACCTCCATCTTGAAGTAGCGGAAATTACAAAATAAGAGTTGGAAAACGAGGCCAGGCTCCAACAGAGCTTCCACAAGGCCTACCTAGCAAAAGAGGAATATTGGAGGCTCAAGTCTAGAAGTATCTGACTTAAATTAGGCGATAAAAACTCCTCCTTTTTCCATAAACAAGCCCAAGCCAGGAAAGGGAGAAACTCCATCAAGGAAATAAAAGAAGAAAACAATGTCTTGAAGGATATTACATGCATAAAAAAAGGCAGCCTCTGAGCACTTTGGGAAGCTGTACAAGGAGGATCTATTAGTTGAGCATAATGACAGCCTGTTAGACATTGTCCCTAACCTCATCACCACCAAAATGAAGCAGATACTTGAGAGCAAAATCACGCACAAGGAAGTCAAGGTGGCCCTTTTCGCAATGGATCCCGACAAAGCCCCGGGACTGGATGGTTTCACGGCTAGATTTCTACAAACTTGTTGGTAGATCGTTGAGAAGGAGTTCCTCAAAATGATTCAAAAATCCCAAGACTACCAGAAGATTGGAGGAGGTACAAATTTAGCCTTTCTTGCCCTCATTCCCAAAGAGAAAGGAGCAAACTCTTTCAGCAGATTCCGCCCAATTTCCTTATGCAATATTGGGTAGAAAGTCATAACGAAAGTGACAGCTAACAGGTTGAAAAAAATTCTACCCAAAATCATCCCCAACAGTTAAGGAGGATTCATTCAGGGCAGACAACTGGTAGACAACTTTTTGCTGGTTCAAGAAGCAATCCACTCCAGCCTTCATCGAAAGGAAAAAGGTATGGCTCTTAAATTAGATCTTGCAAATGCATTTGATCATGTTAGGCATAAATTTTTGTTTTATGTGCTTCATAAACTAGTGTTTGGACAAAACTTCATAATTGGCTCAAAGCATGCATTTCAGAACCTCGGATAGCCCCCCTGGTGAATGGTAGGGTGGTGGAGTTTTTCAAAGCCTCTAGAGGACTGAGGTAGGGGTGTCCCCTTTCACCCCTCCTACTCGTCCTTCAGGCTTCTGTCCTCAGTTTCAACTTAGATAAAAAGCAACAAGAGAATGAAATCGTTGGCCTGTGCATTGCAAGAGGGGAAAAATATCAGTCATGCCCTCTTTGCGAATGATACAATACTGCTAGGGGCTGCTTCTCTTCGCTCAGCCATAAAATTCAAAGAAGTTCTGGATGATTACAGTAAGGCTTCAGGCAGCATTTTAAACAAGGGTGAATGTAACCTTTACTGTTGGAATACCCTTGTTTCAACTGCAAATTGAATATCCAGATGCTTAGGATTCTCAGCCTCTATCTCCTGGTCTTCATTTAAGTATCTTGGGTAGCCAATTTTCCATAGGAGGGCCTTGGGCAAGGACTGACACCCACAACTAGACAAATTCAAAACCAAAATGAAAGCTTGGGGAGCTTCTTGGCTCAATATCGTCGGAAAATCAGTGCTCATTAAAGTAGTGCTGAGCAGTTTTCCATTATTTAAATTCTCAGTCCTCCTAGCACTTGTGGGAATATCAAAAGGATAGAGGAGCTAATCAGACACTTCTTCTAGAAAGGAGGCAAGCAAAATGAGAAGAGGATTTCCCTAGTCAATTTTTAAATAGTCACAAAACCAATATATGAGGGAGGATTAAATTTAAAAGACCTCAGAGCTCAAAATATAGCCATGGGAGCCAAAATAATATGGAAAATGTTATGAAACCAGCTCAAGAAAAGATAGAAAAGATAGATCAACGCCTTAGAATTCAGCCTCTTCGAGGGGGCGACCTCCTTTACATTAGATAAATGAACAATTCTTGGATGATTCAAATGACAAAACCTCCTTTCTATATATAGGAGTCTAAGGAGTCACAATATAATCTAGCTGACCTAATAATAATAATATAAAGCCACAACAATAACAATAGAAGGATTCTATGGGGCACAATAATAACAATATGGGGGCAATAAGGGCACAACAATATTAATAAGGGGTATAACTACAATAGTAATGGGGTAAT
>APFE030205677.1:91297-117996 GCA_000404065.3 Pinus taeda | reverse complement strand
TTTTCAGGTCAAAGACACTAACTATGAAAATATCCTTGGTCGCAAGATCAAGCGGTTCTCCTAGGTATATTTTATACTTTTTCGGGCTTAGGAGACACAAATTTACGAAAAAATTCAAATCTGGAGTCTTCTAAGTTTTTCAGACTCTCTAAATATGAAAAACGCCGAGTTTCTCCTATACTGGACTCGTTAAAATTTCACAGTAAAGGACCTGTTCTATTACAAACAGGAACGGACCACTCCTTCTTAGGGTTCGAATTTAAACTAAGTTGGACTCATCCGAAGGGTGAGCTTACAAACAAGCATATGTTATCCTCCTCAAGCTTGTAAAAAATAAAGAGGTACTTGCCAGAAATGGTGGGGAAAATGAGAAGAATGAGCCTATTGATATCTTTTTGTCTCAAGAAAAACCTTACTACCACTCTTGAACACGACACTTATTCATTCACCTGGGTTGGGAAATCCTTTACCTCACAGTTGACCAAGATCACTGGACATCTTTAGCTGGGTTATGGGAATCGACTTTGAGTCATTTATCACCAAACCATCTGTGTGTCGTTATGTGTTCAAGAGGTCTGAAACGAAACATTCAACCGCAAAATACCTATCATTCATCATGTCATCATTGAGTCAGTCCTTATAGCGACATTTCTTCAACTTGAACTATGATTTCGCGTTGTGGGCTTTCCTGCGACGAGTCACTTTCTATCAAAATCAGCACATTATCTAGAAAGTTGACTTAGGAATCGTCAGTACCTTGGAGTCTGCATGCATCAATGGCAGGTTTCTCGCCTTCGACGTCAGTTTTCATCATTGACTTGCGATCGAAGGGTTCCATGAAATGTTCGACACCGACTCATTCATTCACATCTCATGGATTGTGCTGGGTACTTTGAGAACCATTGACATTACTGGTGGTCTCTCTCACGCTTGTTAACAGTTTACATCATTGACTGGTAATCAAGTGGTTTCTACCATGTTCGACATCGACTCATTCATTCACATGGCTAGAATCGTACCAATTCGGGAACAGAAATGAAGACCCTGGATCTAGTTTCCACCATCCAGGCTGCGAGGAGTTTTGTATTAATTATGTTGTAGACCAATCATAAACAGATGGCTGCGTCCATGCTGTGTCTACGAGAGTCTATGATTATGATGTATTATGAAATTATTCTTGTACCAGAATAGTTAGTCCAATAGTTAAAGTTTTGATCTGAGTATGGAATGCCTACCTCAGTATGATATGATATTTTACATGTATTTTGTGTTGAAATTTGCAGGTTCCAACCGGGCTCTCCGTAAGATGATCCTCGAAATGATAAAGTACTTCACCCTTCTTATATGACTTAACATCCTTATCTATTACAGGCTTCGTACTTTAGGGGGCAATCTGTTACACTGAATTTTGTCACCTTGACTATCTGCAGTTTATGTGGCCTCATCAATAGCCACATTGTCCTCTTTGTCAAGCCCCATACCTCTGCTCTTCATGTCAAAACTTGAAAGAGAGAGAAAGTCACTTGAAAACATGTTTATCTCTGGGTACGCAGGTTCTCTCTACCTTGCCTGCGTGTACGCACTCCAAATACACTATACCTGCGTCTTTATACGCTCTGTATGCTAAAGGTTGGGTGCGTACCCCTGTAAAGGTCAAAAGGCGCAAGTTTCATCTTTAAAAAGTTACTTGTGGTCACTTCTAGAGCCTTCTAGAAGAGTTTTTTACGTGTATTGAGCGCCTCCAGATTGTTCATGCACCCCTATGATAGAGGAGCTTATCCCATCAAGAGAGGAGCTACCCCATCCAAAAGAGGGAGTATCCCATTGATGTTGGAACTGAATAACCTCTCTAGAATACTATAAATACAGGCATTGGGCCAAAGGAGGGGGGGTTGAAAGCTGAACATTCTAAAGGGTAAATGCTGCTGGAGTTAGGACTTCCATTGTTGACTTGTGAGGAGAGATCACTATCCTTCCTTGTTGCCATATTGGGAGTGGGTGAGCTTGTCAAAGTAGAGGAAATCTCTTGTTGGACCCTGGGAGGAGCTTGCACAACACCAAGGCTCAGGTTGTAATGGTTCCTTTCTTGTTTCTTTAATACAAATAAGTCCATTCTTCTCAATGATTTGTTATTTATGAATTATTTCATGTACTCCTTGGTCAATATGATAGATATGCTTTGTTTTATGATGAATATTCAGATGCTATGTAATCATTTGCTTTGTTAGTGTATGCAGGTCTGAAAGTGAAGGAGGAGCTCATCTGGATCAGCTAGGCTGGACTACTACAACAAGCGTTGGACCTAAGGTAAGATCGAAAACATTTGAAATTCTCGTAGAATGATGTGTATCTAGAGAAGGATAGCCCTTGTTTGGTTTGTTTGTCACTAGAGAGTCTTAGACTCCTAGGGAGGTTAGATTTGTCCGCAAATATAACTCATTCCTCATGACATCAATCTCCAGGTCTATGTCTATTTCGACATGGATAGTTCATGATCCATCAATTTCACCGAGAATTCCCAATGTCTCATGCCCTAAGCCTAGGAGAATATATGCACTACACATGGAGTGGTGATTAAAGTGATAACATATATAAACACCAAAAAATATTTTTGTTTGCCCGGTGTGGGAGATATCCCACTCTTGATATATAAAATATGAATGGCATAAGTTTTCAACGAGGGTATTATTGCATCAACATGACATTTGGCTCAAACATTCATAACAAAACTTATGATAAATGTGACATTTGGCTCAAACAACCATAACAAAACTTATGGTTGTACTGTCCTTTCACTACCACGATAGTAACCATTAAAATTTAGTCATTAGATATTTGTCCATCACTCATGCTTTGTTCACACATCTTCCACCAGCTAGTCATAGATCATGACAATATTTGAAGGCTTCATGTAATGTTTTGCAATGTAATACGTGACAACCAGGTTGAAGGTAACAACTCACAATAGTTTATTTTGGGGTGATCGAAATATGTTAAACACTTCCATAATTTTTTATACACCCAATAATTAGAAGAAAAGTAAAATGTATTTTCTATCATGGGGTTAATGTTGATCGAAGGCTTGAATTACACAAAATCGAAATCATAGAAATTGACAGTGGAAGATTAATTTCAGATCCCCTAGGATATTCTACATTGGGGGGGTCCACAATTAGTTGATTCGTGAAAACAAATTATGGAACAAGGTAAAATAATTTTATATCCAAAGACCGCATAAAAAATTCATGTTTTACATAGGAATTATCAAAACAAGGTTTTGCAAATTATAGATGCAAGCTAGTTGTGAGGATTTTTTTTTGTAGAACCTACACATGCGGTGAAATAGGTGATTGCTTATTTTCCAATAAAGGTCATTGGAAAAAATTCCAGAAAAGGTTACAATTCAAGATTGAGATTTGGGATTTTTATTTCCCAACATATGGAAAAAATTGGTATATCATTGGGTAAATTGACACCCCCTACATATGACTGTCGGCTAATAAAGTTTCAACAAGTTAAAGTAGATGGATTCTCCTAATTATGCAGATTATGGGTGGCATGATAAATCTTATCACAAATATTTGGGTTTTCATAATTTTATCTAAGATGATAGATAATAGATAAGGATCATATTACACAATGGTAGAAAAAGGGTATTTGTGGTGGTGATATTCCTATATAATTCAACATGGTATCATTCCACCACATGCATAGAATTTATATCTTTGAAATCTTTTAGAAATAATACAATGCAAAAGGACAAGTATTTAAAGCGAAGGCAGCGGTTTTTTTGTTGTTGTTTAAATTGGAGAGCTTGAAACGCATGTGAGTGATGATTTTGGATGGAGGATAGCCAACCATCAAAATAAAGTTACAAATTATTCGCATTCAATTACGAGCTCTAGAATATAGGTGGGAAATGCAAGGGGTTATCCATCTCATGAACTTTATTATGAATGGAGTACAAGAAATTATCTTTGGATTTTGAAAATAAGTATTTGTTTTCGAATCAAGGGTTTTTGCAATTATATTACTAGATCTTCGTGGAATACTATTCTTTTCAAAATATATATAGTACTCGTCCTATTTTGGGTTGAGATATACCATTAGTGTTGGCTTTTCTCCTCTATGGAGGAAGGTTATTTTTAATGCTAAAGGCCTAGTGGAGCATTTGGGTAATTTTTGCGATCATTAGGAATTAGCCTTTGTTTCTTCCTCTAGTATCTATGATGATAATTACTCATCTTTTTCCATAGGTGATGATGAAGACACTTCAGGTAATACTATGGTGGAAAGAAAATTGAAGGAACCCTTAGACAATATGGCAAAACTTAAAGTCTCTCTTCCAATCAAAAGAGGCCCATCAAATTTCTTCAAATCAATTTTTTTTACATATTTGCCAGTTGTTGTTTTTGTGAAGGACCTTATAAAATCTGAAAATGTTGTTTCTGTAAAGGACCTTACAAAATCAGAAAATCCTTATAACAGGAGGTTTTTCTTTAGTATTTCAAGAAATAATCTTGTTAGATGGTGTTTGAGTAGCTATGATTATTCTATTAGTTGAGGATTAGATCCATTGATTGAGGATATTTATTTCCAAATCCAATGAGATTAGATTTTTTTGGTTGCACGACAAAAGTGGAGTATCGGTCCATAGAATATGGAAAAAGAAGAGGAACTAAATCAAGATTGAGATTAGAGTTAAGATAATTATGAGCATATTATTGAGAATAACATTGAAATCTGACCTTTACAAGGCATATGTGTATGGAGGATCATGTAAGCTTGATGATCTTTGAAGTGTTCTCATGAACAAGTTCTTGACACCTTCGAACTCATATTTTGTCATGGGACCAGTAATAATTTCATTATATTATTTATTTATTATATCTGATGATATTTCCATGTCAAAAATTCCAATTCCACAATGTGAAAGATGCCTTGGTCAACCGTGTAGAAAAATATAAGCATATATGACATTATTTTAGACAAGGAAAAAAAATTCGAAGGGGTAATTGATGTATACAGGTGGCTAAATTTCCCTGATTCAATGGGACGTGGTCAGATTTCTAGTGGAGACAGTTCTAGCACCTTTAGATTCTCACGCCAAGAATCAACAATTAAAAGAGCATATCCATATTTCAAGGCACAAGACTTGCAAACAATTCCAAGTTTCTGGCATATTATTTAGAGATTGTTTTATTTTTGGTACTTTATTTAGATTTTATTTAAGAAGATTGCAATAATTTAGGTTCTTTTAATTTACATATATTTTATAGATTGTAAGGTAAAAGATTTGGATTTTGATGCCAAAACCCTGAAATGTTTGTAAATCTTGAATATTTCATAATTTTATCAAAGGGTTCTGACTTTATTTAATGACAGATGTTATTTACACTATCAATTCTTACTTGTAATTACATAACTCTTTCCGCATATGTTTGAGGTTTTATAGGATACTAGGTAGGGCTAGGTTGAGTATCAACCTCGTTGACAACATACCGCAAAGTTATGTTCTTTATTGAGTGGATCAAGGTAACAGTGTATCATTGTTGATCCCTCTAAATCAATAAATTGTTGCTTCTATAAAAATTATTAAATATATTATTGTTTCTTGTAGAGATTTTTATACATGCATTAGTTCTTGATTAGATGAAGAGAGATTCAAGGAGGATATTTAATTTTCTAAATTCTTCTCCTTTCCTCCACCATAATATTTCAACCTATGTTATTTTTTAATTGTTGAATGATGGAACTTTGATAAATCCTCTACAAGAGGGGGATTTATTTGTCGAGTAGGGATTGGGAACCCAAAGCAGCCACCCTATAAAACAACCCCTAGATCTAGCCATTTTGTTTTATAGCTTCTTGCCTAGTGAAAGTGAACAATAAAAATCCTCGTAATATTCAAGGAGCCCCCCCTGGTTTGAGCACCAACTTTAACCTAAAGATTGGTTGAGTTGGTTTCCTGGCACAATTTTGAATCGAAGAACTGCCTTCGATAAACAAATGCAACATGAGGATTGTTATGTTACAGTACATTCCTACAAAGGACCATGATTCAGACATATTGACAACATATTCGTCAAGAGACAAGTTTAATCTCCACAGGAGCAGGATTGGGGTTTTTCAAAACCCTTTTCCTGCTAAGAGGGAGTGTAAAATTGTAGTAAGAAAAGGCTTCATTTGAGTTATGCCTTAGTCAAATGAAGAAATTTGAATTTCCAGTTCAGGGGGGTGAGTTGTCAAGAACTTATCAGGAGTGACACGGCCAAATCACTTACTTAAGTTGGTCAATTTGATTTTTTACGTTAGAAGTAATGTTGTTTGTAAGTTGGTGGATAATATCTAACTATATAGAGGTGTTATATTTAGTGAATTTCGGTCATCAGAGTTTTAGTCTAGAATAGATTCACTATGAGTTCAGTGGAGTAGTTGTAACTATTGTCAACTCAAATAAATCTTAGTTAACTAGTCAATTTGCTAAAAGTATCCCTAGTCATGCATGAAATTCAAATTTCCTAGTGAATGTATAAATTATGGTGTAGATTTGCAAATGCTCATGAAGTGTTAATGAAAATCATAAGACACAAACATACTCTATTTCTTTGCAGAATTTAGTTCACATTTTAGAACATCAATCACAAACATGCAATGAGAAATAACACACATGCACACAATTTTTTTCCACTGGAAAGAAAATTGTTAAAAACGCTAATGCCTACTTGCATTAGTCTGATGAATAGAGATGTATTCCAATTGATTTTCTAAATTATGCACAATATGCAAGTGCGTAACCTATCTCTTTGCTACTAAGAAGCTTTGACCCAAACGTAGTCAAATTTTTTCTTTACTTGAGCCCTTGTTTTCTTGCATTGTTCCTTGAGGAATTGGGCCCCTATTATTTATGAAATTCCTCAAATTTATTATGCAATTCCCAAGGATGATCCACTTGACCTCATGCAACACCTGTACCCTCAACCAGTTTACAACTGCTAATTAACTTCCTTGGAAACTCCACCACAATTGTGCAATTCGAATTCTTCGCATGCATGAGCTAATTATTAGTTGATTGATGAGTTAACTAGATGACCTCTAAGTTAGAATGATTTCCTACTACTTAACTAACCACCAACTAGTTTTATTAAGAGTTAGAACTAGCTTAACTTATTACAACTAAAATTAGCTCATCTTAGGCTCCTAAAATTTAGGAATCACTGCATACAACTGAACTTCATGTCTCTAGCTCGAATTAAATGAGCTACTTGAGTGACAAAAACCATGTCACCTTAGTTATCTCATTCAAGCTAAATTTTGATGTGGAATTTCAATTTTTCCCAATTTAATCAAGGCAAAATTAAAATTGAGAATTTATTGCTGCATTTTTCAATAGTGAAGTTGGAGGGAAAAGGAACATTGTAATTATCATTTTATACTAGTCAGTGTACAATGTTTGCATGTAGCAAGTGAGCTAATTTCCTCGGGAATTTTGCAAGGAAATAGGAGCTCTCCTATTCTTTATGTTAGTATGAAAATTCTTGGATGGTGTACCAAAAATACTTCACTTAAGTCCCTAGGTTACAAGTGAACTAACAACAAGTTATGGCGACTGTCATCTTAAATCTGAAACACAAATAGAAAACATGCAGTAAAAGAAGATATAACCCAAAACAAAAAGCAATGATATATAGTATCTAGTATAATAGCCCAATTGGAAAGACTATTTTAAATGAATAATTCTTTTATTGATAACACTGGGTGAAGGAGATCTATATATTGGGTGGTAAGTCCCCCTCCATGGGATGGGTACTTTGATATCCTTGACACTTTAGAAAATTTATCCCCTCTCTCAATTTCTAAAACCCAAACAAAAGTGAAGAACTCAAAAGTGGAGCTCAAGAAAAATGACGATAATGTTGATGATGATAATGATCATGGTGAAGAATGAATGAAAAACTCTCCTTTATATAGCAAAGTATGCAGTTAACCTCGAAAATGGAGAATAATAAAATATTTTTAGCCAAATTCAGATCTAACTACTTGGAATACTTTATTATGTTTATTGGAGAGGGAAGAGGAATTTAAAATGGTTAAATACCTTTATTTAGAAATAATTAACAAATAAAATGATTTATTAATTATTTCGCAAGAAACAAGAAATGTGTGAAATCAAAATAATTATTAAATAGTGATTTAATAATTATTCTAATAACAAAAATAAGGAAATTCAAATAAATAATGATCTATTTAAATATTCCTAAGGGATTTAGTCAAATGGGACAAAGAAAAATTATTAAATAATGATTTAATAATCATTCCTAAAGAAAATTAAATAAATAATGATTGATCTAATTATTCTCATGGGTTTTTCTTATTTAAATCAGAAAATAATTTAATAAACATGGTTTATTAAATTAGGTTTTAGAGTGAATGTGATTTGACTACGGTAAAATTAAATCTACATGGTGTATTTCGATCCACCTAGTTATAAATCGCTAGGTGATCATTTTTTAGTGATAACACTTTAGGAGCTGGAATTGCACAACGAAATAGGAGGAAGTATGAGGCCTATTTTGTCTAAGTATTGGCTAGAGAATAGCGAGGAGGATATCAATATTATAGTCTATATTGAGCTTCAAGCATTGAAGTAGTCATTATAATTGATCATTTTTCTCATCTGATATAATACAAATAGAGGGTTTTCTCCCAGTTGGGTTCCCTAGTAAAAAGAATTGTGTTCATTTTGATTAAATGATTGCATTTGTTTCTATTGTCATTTTTCCTTCCACAAAACATAGTAGAATAAATTTGTTTCTATTGATTTAAGTCTAAATTCATTAGCAGCTGCAAATTTCAAGTTATTTCTACACTAAGTAATAATGCACTTTCTATTTACATTTGACACCTCTATTGCAAAGACTTGGGCCTTAACTATTGCACTTGGATATTAGAATCATTTTGTTGTTGTTTTGTGTATACCCGTTGGTTTCGAGTATTGTGCATATTATTTTCATAAGTTTTAATTTCTATGTGTGTGTGATCATGTTTAGGACCTGTTTCTACATTTTGTCTATCCCTCGCATTCCATTGATCTCACACTTAGTCAATTTTGGGGTTATCTCTTATCCTCACATCTTGCATAAGCTATGAACATATTGAAATTCAACAAATTGATGAGCTCATAGTGCACTTAAAAGTCTCAGTTGTGAGACTCTTTCCTCCTAGACTTGCACATTGCACCAATCCTAAGGTAAGCTCCTTCCACAAGTGCATAGTGCATCTCCACAGCATAGTCATAAAACCTCTTTTTGCTTACACCAATGCTTTGCACCAATCCTTGATAAGAATTTCCTTGTGGAGTGAATAGCGCACTCTCTGTGGAAAATATAACCACAATTGGCCCTTGCAGTTATGACCTATGCTCAACCAAGAGACTTCTTCTTAGTGATAGAGAACTACACATCCTGAGTCCTGAAGCCTCTAGCCACTGTCTTCAGGACCTACTCTTTGCACCCATGGTTGTTTCTCTCTCTTGCCCTAGCACAATGCTCACTCCTTGTGCCTAGACCTCCACCTCTTGTCTGCAAAACTTGTCCCTTATGGCCAAGGAAGCTCATCTTTCAGTACTATTACACTTTCCTATGATAGTTGGCATCATGCATGAGAAAACAATATATAATCGATGATTTTGGTATGAATATTATCTTTTCATCAGTAAGTTTCATATTCAAATACTATTAAGCTAGTTTTTATTATTCCATCATCTTAACATGGAAAATGGTATTCAAGGAGATCATCAAGAAGACATTTGTGGAGATGAGATATAAGGATACTATTATGAATGAGTTAAAGGAAGTTTTTACTACGACAGATAGATGGCAACCCAATATGAGTTATAAGGCCCCATGCTATATGTATACCCTTTGGAGGGCAAAGATGAAGTAAATTCCATACCCATCATAATGAGTTGAAGGCATGGCAACAAAGAATAGAACTTGGCATAAACAAATTACAATGAATTTTCATGTCATACACACCAAATTGTAGCTTTTAAAAATCTGGATACAAGTGTGTTATTTTATTCTTTGTATTTTCACCAAATATTGGTGGAATATAATTTTGTAATTTCAACTATAGCGTTCGAATGAATGTGCTTATTAGTCCCTACGTGGGACTATAGCGTTCGATAGAACATTGACCGCCCATTAATCTAGCATTGACTTTTAAACTTATGTGTTCATCCATGTTTTAACATAAGATGGTAATATATTTTATTTAGATAATTAAGAAAAACTATTTTTATTTTAAATATGATTGGATAATAAGGTTTAGGCCTTATTGCCGAAACTTTGAAATGCAATCATGGATAAATGAAATTTTATAAACTCTCTTGAATCAGTTTGAAGTCTTATGGCTAAAACTTTGATACGCAACCTTGGATAAACGAACTTTTATAAACTCTCGTCAATCATTCATTCAAGCCATGTTGAATGCATACCCAAATTTTTCTCTCATGTTGAGATTGATTTTTTCTTAGATGCATATATCAGAAGTTAATATCCCAAAAAAATTTCTATCGAAAGTTTACACCAGAACTTCATATCCAATATTTTTTTCTATGCAAAGTTTACACCATATTCTCTTTTAAGTTTAATAGATTTCACTTATCACTGGCACTTGTTGGCACTTAGCACTTCCGATGATTTCTTGATTCCAGATATTTTCCACGGGTCTTCACGCTACTTTTCTTTATATCTCACCCCCTCTTCTTGCAATTTGGTTCTTACTTGCAGGGAATTCTCGTGGTCACATAGGGAAAGATAATTTTTCTTTACAACATTGTAATTACAAATGCCCTTGGATGCTCTACAAGATCTGCAGAAGTCAAAATCCTGTAGCAGAGAAAAGATGAGATGAATTATAATCAGTGAAGAGTAGAATTGATGCACAAAATATTGAGGGAGCTAATGGAGCAATAGGGGATCCCACAATGGGGCGAGGTTCTTGGTAACTCTATTTTTTCTTACCAAATGAACCCAAGAAAGAATGGCAGTGACCCACGTAGAGAGGATTTCATCTCATTGTGGTGGTGTAGTAAATTCAAGAAGATGGAGTATGAGGCAGTGAATCATTCGGCAAAGAGACCAGAGTTGAAATTGCATAAAAGTGCACCTTGCATCTACTCTTTGTCTTTCTTTGTACTATAGGTATTTTCATGTTTTGGTTAGAATCTACTTTCAGTGCAACTTTCCGTATTTAATTTGAGTTTAAGTGTATCTTTCCGTATTCAATTTGATTTTAAATTTCTATTTCAACACTCTTTGGTGTTCGACTGTAATACGATAGATTGTGAGGTAATGCACTTTATTTCTCCAAATTTTGATTAAATGAAGGTAATTCAAATAAAACATTTTCCTTTCAAAAAGAAAGATGTGGAAAGATCCGCATGCTATTTAAGAAGATGGTTTGCATTTGTTTCTTTTATCATCTCATGCATGTAGGAAAAGACTTTGGGACTCTGGGCTTTGCTTATTCTTCATCCCCACGACCAACTTCTGTGAATATCAAGTTCCTAATTTTCATGATGTGACTTAGAAAGGTCTTGGCTATCATATTCTATTGTTAAGATTTCAGTCGATTGTTATGTGACTTTTCAATCTTTAATTCAACATCGAACAAAAACAAGTATTAGAAGAAACATTGAGATTCCAATCTTTTACATGGAGTCTTTATCTTTGGTGATGGGCAAGCAATATCCATGGTTTATGGCCAATTTAAACATTCATCCAAAAATTAATTTTGACTTCTAGTTACTTTTTAGAAAAACAAAAATATGAATGATTGATGAGCTTCATAAATGGGTAATTATATGGGCTCATTTTACCTCCTAACCTAGTGAAATCAACCATTCTCTTAGCTTATTGTATGATTTTCTTATTATATTTATGCTTATAGAGTGAGTTGAATTAGTTATTGTGCCATGTGGTCTAACATGTATTTAATGCAGATTATTGATGGATTTTGAGGTCAAAGTCAAGGATCCGGTGGACAAATGGCAGCAATAAATCAAAGTGGGCAAAGGAGAGGACTTATAGGAGGGAATCCCCCTCATTTATTACTCCTCACTTCGAATTCCCCTTCATTCATATCAGAGTACAAGCAGTCGAATCATGCACTGGAAGGCAGCTGAGCAAGTGGAGGATGACAGATGATTATCTTGAGTTTTGGGAGCCAAGCCTCCCTAATTTTAAGGAAGTTGTTGGTAGCTTCATTTGTATAAGTAGAGGGGCCTAGGGCCTCACTAGGGTCACGTTTTAGTTGGATTTTTTCTTATGTAAACTTTGCTCCAACTTCGAGCTTATTATTTTGTGACAGTTTCGTGTAATCTTGCTACTGTTTTGAAAATAAAGATGGAATCCTTTCTGAGCTAGCACTGAGTTACCTCAGAGGGCTGAAGCTCTTGGGTTAGGGCCCAATCCAAGCAACAAAACTCCTCTTTACTTGTATTTGTATTTTTTATTTCAGTTTGTAGATTAGTTTTCTATTAGATGTATTTCTTTTATGATTAAGAATAGACTATTTTTTATTATTCAATAGTTTCCTTCCATTTGTGCTTTCAATAGCAGGTTAAACGGTGATTAGAGAAGACTCAAAAGTCTAGAAACAGTGCCTTGGCCTCTCTTCCTCCCTTTGGGACCATGATTTGACGCAAATACCTTCTTGCTGCCCCAAAAACATAGATTTTCCTCCTTCATAGGACTTCTAGTGTTTGCAACTTTTTAGTAGGTTAATAGTCCAGCTTCGCTTTTCTTTAGATATTCTTCATCATCCTCACTTCTTGATTTTAAAAAGTCCTCTTTCATGCTTTTCTTTCCTACACCATTTCTCAGCATTTCCTTTCATAGATCATAGTTTAGACCATTTTTATGCAAAACTTTGTTTTTCCTAAATGCATTAATTTCACTTGTTGCTTGATTTCCTTGTTGCTTCATTTCACTTGTTTCTTGATTTCCTTGGTTAATTGTCTATTTCTTTGCAGTAGATCTCTTCCACCAGTAGGCTAGCTTATCATCAATCACACCCTCCATCTTATTCATGCCCTATACATCTCCCAAATCTCACCTCAATTCTGCCCTAGTTTCCTACATTTTTCCATAGAACTTCTTCCTCTATTCTTGAGAAGACCCAATCATCTTTTTCTCTCTTGGTGATTCATGGTAGACCTTAGGTGCCCTAACACCTCATTCCAACCTTCATTCACCTTTTTCACCCACTCTCACACACTCAAAATAGTGGAAATTGCACTCAGCCTCCTCCTGTAGGCCTCATGTAGATTCCATGTTTTCCTCCTGTAGATTTCCTGTTTCATCCTGTAGATTTTCCTATAGGCTTTCTTTTGAAGGCCAAGTGTAGGAAAAGCCTCTAAAAGGCCACCTGAGACATCCTAGGGTGCATCCACACTATCCTACATCCTCTCAAGTCCCAAAACTACCCTTCAACACCACCTATTTGCTGCCACTTTCACACACAATAAATTATATGCATATCAATTTCACATAAAAATACAAAAGTATGTCTTTCGGTTATTTACTTCCAGATATAGCATAGTTAGATGTTGTTTACTTCCTTGAGTAGGTAATGGAATTACTTTCATGGTTTTCATAGTGCTTTCTGCAAAAGTAGAATTAGTTGATTAATTAGGGTTCACTAGGTTTGCCTTACATTTCAGTCTTTCTCCTTTCTGCAGTTAGAATAACATCTATCTTTCTTTTTGCTCATCACATATAGATCATCTTTTGGAATCCATAGAAATTGGCTTGAGCTCCAAGTGATCTTGCACCGTCTAACCAAGTGACAACCTGCAGTAAGAACTAGTACTTGTGCAGACATCACCGACGCCTCCAAGTTTGTTACGAACTACAGGGTTGATAAGAGTAAAGTAGGTAGCCCAGGAGTTGCAGCATTATTGCTGCAATACTGGTGCTCACCACTTTTTGGAACCATTTCCAGGGAGGCATCAGATTATTCTATGATTACTTCTTTCTTTTGTTTCCTATTGCAACATTCTGCTAATAGTTCATTTTAGAAAAAGTAGACTACTCATTTCTTTTCTTTTCATGTTCTGCATTTCCTTGCTTTCCTTTTCAATTTTTCAATTTCATTTCAGTTAGTTGCAATTTTTTTTGTTCAATCAATTTTGGTTTTGCAAGTACTATCAGTGTGGGGAAAAAGAAAGAAAAACCAATCAAAAAAAATATTTCCTTTCATGCCTCGTAGGAATAGAGATAACTTAGGAAAAAATTTCCCAACATCCCCACTGCTTCATGCAGCCAACCTTCTCTCTTCTTCAGTGGTTGTAATCAAGAAGAACCCTTAGGTGAACAACTAGACATATTTGAAGAACCTATAGGGGAGGAAGAAGAAGAAAACATTCCTTTGGAGCCAATGGCTGAAAACAGAAATTCTAGGGAGAATGGATAGAGAATAGAGGCTACCTTTCGCATTTGGGAGACCAATGGGGACACCAAAATGAAGAATATAAGCCCTTCCACCCTACCTCATTTCCATGGTATAACTATAGAATATCCTGACACCTTCTTGTTCGAGTTTGTTGTCATCTGTCAAACTTATGACCATGCAGAAGATGAGCAAAAGTTGAAACTTCTCCCTTCTACTCTTAAGGATGCAGCATTGTGCAAGTTCATGGGATTACCTGCTAATAGCATCACAACATGGATTCAGATGCAACAAGCCTTTAACAACAAGTATCGAGACTATTGTAGGTCAAAAGATACTAAAGAAGAAATTTTCTGAATGATTGTAGGAAGTGATGAGTCCCTGGAAGACTATAGAGAGAGGTTCTAGCTCAGTTACAAAAGGGTCGGGTGTACACTTGACCCTGAGTCTTTGAAGCTAGTCCTGGTCAACGGAATTTAGGAAGATCTTTTAGACACCCTCTATCTATTGGATGGGGGAGACATCTACCAACTATCCTATGGGGACATAAAGATTGTTTTTAGAAACCATTCTAGAGCAGCCAGAAAGAAAGGTCGGGGGAGTCAACCCATAGCCAGTACCTCTTCCTCTAACTCATCCATTAAAGGAGAATTTGGAAACATGCTGGAAGACTTCAAGAGTGAGATGCTATAGACTCTTTCCATGCAAATAGATACCTAACATAACAAAAGGAAACTAGAGGAAGCAGAGAGGGATTTTGCCATTTTTTTCTCTAGATGCACCAGGATGCATCTTAGGAATGAATGCCCATTGAACTCTATAGAGGTTTGTTCAGTCTGTGAAAAGAATCATTCTATAGATAAGTGCCCTTCCTTGCTGAGACTTAAAGTTGTATATCAAGGGGCTGAGGGAGTCACTGAACAACTCTATTACATAAACCAAAGAAGGCCGCATGGACCTATACAATACCAGCAAGGGATGCAAGGGACATCTCAAGCACACTAAGACCCCAACCAAGTCACTTCCATATCTTTTTAGGGCACTCCTGCTCATCCTTCCTAGTCCATGCCCCCTGCTTGGTCCTTCACATCTCAATATCATGCCCAACCATGTACCCATTCATTTCAATCCTATGCTCAGCTATAGCCTTAGTGGAATGCATCTCATTAGGGGTGGAGGCCTCAATACAAGTCTCCTCCCACTCTTATGCCTCCACCACCTGCCCAACCACAACCATTACCTTCTGCTCCACCAAGGCAACCCCAAATTCCTACCCGGCCAAATATGAACCCAAATAGCAGATAGGCTCAGCAAGTGTATAGTGGGGAACCATCATGCCCAACTTATGCTATGGAGATTCAAGAAATTAACTTGAGATCTAGGAAAGTCCTCCTAGATAGCTAGCCTCCACCCAAGGAGGTTGGTGAAGATAAAGAGGAAAGTGAACCTAAAGAAAATCCACCCTTTCCTGAGAGACTATCCATGACAGTCCTGCCTACCCTAGAAGAGACTGAGCTCCTGGGATAATTGAAACATTTATGTGTGAAGATACCACTTCTCCAAGCCATAAAAGATGTGCCTATCTACAATAGGTTGATCAAAGAGAAGTGCTTTAGGCATCCAGGATGGTGTAAGAGAAATTCCCCAACCATCAATGTGATAGGACAACTGTCTGACCTGATGTTGGCGTAGGTAATCTGTCGAAAATATTTGGACCCTGGAAGCCCAATAGTTGATGTCCACATCAATGGCAGAATGATCCTGCATACCTTGATTGATCTGGGAGATGCCATTAATGTGATGAAAAAGGACACAATGCTCAAACTTAACCTCCAGGGCTCCTTGAGGAAGACCACAACAGTGCTACAGCTAGCGGACTGCTCCATAGTGACCCTTGAGGGGATTGTGGAACATGTGATGGTCTCCATTGATTCTTGGGAGTACCTTGTTGATTTCTTAGTTCTCTAGTTAAAGACAAAGCTCACTGGGTATCCTCTAATTCTGGGAAGACCCTGGTTGGCTACACCTGATGCCTACATCAGCTATCGAGCTGGGAACATGACCATAAAGAATGGGCACATGTCCAAGAAGTTATTCCTATATCCTCCTTCTCAACCCTTGCTAGAACATGATCTACCTCTCTAGTTGGAGGAGGAAGATGAGGATGAAGTTTATTCTACACCACTTTGTACATTAGAAATCGACATGGGGCGAAAACCACAAGATGAGGATGATATGATCAAAAATTTGATTCAGAATCCACCTCCCAGTGTATCACCATTAGTAGACATAGTAAGAGAAACCCAAAAAAACCCCTCAACTGATCTCTGTGTGGCCGATCCTAGTTCTCTCTGTGTTAAGAATATAGAGTTCGGCCTAGAAAGAACCTTGAAAATCAATCCATCCCTATCCAATTTCCAGGAGAAGGAACTGTTCAACCTACTGAGGAAACATCTAGATGCCTTGACTTGGAGTTAAAGGAGATGAAGGGAGTACACCCTTCAGTATGTACTCATCATATATGCATCAAGGAAGATTTCAAACTAGTCAGGCAACCTCAAATGAGGATGAATCTAGCACATAAATATATTGTTAAGGAAGAACTGCAGAAATTGCTTGATGCAGGATTCATCTATCCCATCTCTGACAGTGAATGGGTCTCTCCTTTGGTGCTAGTACCAAAGAAAAATGGTAAGTGGAGAGTCTGTGTCAAGTATCGGGAATTGAAAAAAGCCACTAAAAGGGACCATTTTCCTTTACCGCTCATAGATCAAGTGTTAGACGGTCTGGTAGGGAAAAAGTTTTTCTTTTTCCTTGATGGGTTTAGTGGGTACAATCAGATTCAAATCAACCCGGAAGACCAAGATAAGACCACTTTCATAGGTCCTTGGGGTACCTTTGCATATTGGGTCCTTCCTTTTGGTTTGTACAATGCTCCAACCACTTTCCCAAGAGCGATATTGAGTATATTTTCTGAATTAGTTCATGATGTAGTAGAGACATACATGGATGACTTTAATCCTTATGGTTCTGACTTTCAGGAAGCTTTATCTAACCTAGGAAGAGTTCTAGACAAGTGTATTGAGATGAACCTGTCCCTCAGTATAGAAAAATGTGAATTTTTGATGACTGAAGGGACAGTGTTAGGTCATGTAATATCTCAGCAAGGATTACAGGTGGATTACAACAAAATTTCCATCATCCAAAGGGTCCCACCTCCTCAAAAGGTGAGAGATGTGAGAAGTTTCCTAGGCATAGATGGGTATTACAGGAGATTCATCAAAGATTTTAGCAAGCTAGCCTCTCCTTTGTTTGGACTCTTAGGCAAAGATGTTGAGTTCATATGGTCATAAAATTGTTAAGAAGCCCTAGATACCTTGAAGAACAAGCTAGTGACTGCCCTAATTCTTAGAGGCCCAAATTGGGCCCTGCCATTTCACATTCATACGGATGCCTCGAATAAAGCGATAAGAGCAGCCTTGGGACAAATTGATGAAAAGTTACCCTATGCCATATACTTTATAAGAAAAAACTTGTGAAAGGTAGAGTTAAACTATACAATGACCGAGAAGGAACTCCTAGCTATCGTGCATTCCTTAAACAAATTCAGACATTATATCATATGCTATCAAACCTTTTTGCACATTGATCAAGCTATAATTAGATATCTAATGAAAAAACCAGATGTAAATGCTCACATTATTAGATGGTTTCTTTTACTACAACAATTTTATTTGACCATTATTGATAAGCCTAGTAAAGAAAATATTGTTGTTGACTTTTTTTCTAGAGTAAATTTTCCTGCAAATGAAGAAGGAATGGTGGATGACCAAATGCCAGAAGGAAATCTATTTGATATCTCAGTACTCTCACCATGGTTTGCTGATATAGCAAACTACTTGGTTTTTGCATAGTTCCCACTACACTTGTCCTCAAAAGAGAAGAGCGAGATAGTAAGGAAAAGCGCCCCTTTCACCTGGATTGGGGGCAATCTCTTCAAAACTGGCCTAGATCAGATCTTGAGAAGATGTGTTAGGGAGGAGGAAGTCTTTGACATCCTCCTGACCTTTCATGACGGGCCTTGTGAAGGTCATTTTGTAGCAAAAAGAACCGCCTTCAAGATATTGCAAGCAGGCTACTACTGGCCCACTCTTCATCGGGATGTGTGGAGATATACCAGCCAGTGTGATTGGTGTCAGAGGATGAGGAAACCTACTCCAAAGGATGAGATGCCCATGCAACCTCAAGTGACCTTTGAGCCATTTGAGAAGTGGGGCATGGACTTTGTGGGTCCTATCAGCCCTCCTTCAAAGCAAAAACAATACATCATTGTGTGCACCGATTACCTGACAAAGTGGGAAGAGACTGAAGCAATCAAAGCAGCAACAGAGGAAAACATAGCTGAGTTTTTGAGAGAAAACATATCTACAAGTTTAGGTATCCAAGAGAGTTGGTCAGAGATCAAGGTAGTCAATTCACTTCCAATTTGATTGAATACCTACTCACACATCATAAAATCAAGCACAGGACTTCCACCCCTTACCATCCACAAGCCAATGGGTAGGTGGAGGTCACTAACAGAGCATTGGAAGGGATCCTGACCAAGGTAGTGAGAAGCAGCAGAAAAAACTGGGCGGATAGATTAGTTGAGGCCACTTGGGCCTACAACACAACATGGAAGACCACCACAGGATTCACACCCTATGAACTGGTCTATGGGAAGAAGGCTTTACTGTCAATATAAATTGAGTTCAATACACTAAAGATGGTAGCTTAGGTAGACCTAGGCCTTAGCCATGCATAAAATGAGAGATTACTTCAGCTCAATGGATTGGATGAATACAGATTGCAAGCCCTTTTCCATACAGAAGTAGTTCAGCTTTAGAGAAAGATATGGCATGACAAAAATATCAAGGACAAGCAATTCCAAGAGGGATATTGGGCACTACTCTATGATTCAAGATAAAAAGATTTCAAAGGTAAGTTGAGGACAAGATGGTTGGGACCCTACACTGTGGAGAAATGCAATGAAAATGGTTTAGTTTTGATCAGAACCATTGATGATGAATGTTATAGGACAAATTGACCTCCTAATCAACTCAGAGGAGAAAGACAAGATGACTGAAGCAATGATCCAATTGTAGGCCTTGAATCCACACTAACTCTCTCCATACATTGACTGCCTACTTTATAAAGCTTGTTTACAAGCATAAAGGAGCGTTAGTCGCCCTGCTAACTCTTTTTGTTAGACTAGGGGGAGTGTTAGTGAACTTAAGTGATCTTCAAGTGGTTATCCCAACGAATCTTCCATTAAATATATAGATATTATTTCCCTAAATTTGTGCAAGAAAAGTAGGGAAACTCCAAAAACCAATATATTTGGAGAAATTCTATTTCGAGAATGAAGGCAAATGGGAAAAAGCTTGTAAACAAGGCAGGTTCATGGTTTTTGCCCAAATGAACTACAGGTGGAGTTTGGCAGCCCTAATTCGATTCCTATATAAAGCAATGAGAGGGCCATTGCAAAGGGGATAAGATCATTTAGAAGGATAGCCCATAGTGCTGTTGTGAAACTGTCATATTCTTGAAGGAGCTAGCTGAAAGAAGGAGAGAGAGAGGAAGAAGGGATAAGGAAGGCTGATGCAATAGGGTTGTTGTAATCACTCTTTCATTTTGAATATAGGACTACAGTTGTGTTCCCTACTCCAAAGTGTCAGTGATATTGTGCATTCATTTGTTCATTTTGATGCTTGTTGTGTTGAGTAGATAAGTTATACATTTATACATGTTTGTTACGGATTCTTGCATTAATTATCAGAAGTGTATGTTGTGATTGGTTTGCTTTGTTCTTTTGTGCAGGAATTATCTTGGAGCCGGTTAGGAGGAGTTCTTCTTACCACACGGAGATCCCCAAGCGAATCTAGAAAGAACCAAAGGTGATCCTCTTTCCATACACTTTCAATATATGCATGATAGATGAACATGTGTGTAACAGGTAGATTTTGCAGATAACCTTACGGTCTGTCGAAGGTCCCGGGAAGACTTTCGAGGGTAGTTTTCATCCCGTGCATTTTACCCCATAGATAAATTGGCAACTCCGTTGGGGAATATACATTTAGTTCCTGGTTATCTGAACTCCTCTCAGATCTCTTCTCTCTTCTATGAGCTTCCCGCTTCTTCATATCCTTCTCTGATCCACCATCTAACTTGTTGCATCCTGCAAAGTTGCTTTCTCTTTAGAAACTGATCCTAAAAGCCCACTTATTGAGCTCTTTCCCTCACTAACGCAGGTTGTTGGTCTACACAGAGCTTTATAAAGGTCTTTGACTATGCACAAGGTGCCTTAGTGGCCCAACTAAAGATCTGTTTATACATACATGGATAGAGCGTTAGTCTCCCATTTCTAGGTTTTTTAAGAGATTTTGTGGACCAAAAGGGGGGGGAAGTTGTCCCAAGGGCTAAATTAAGATCTGCAACAGTATCATGCTAACAAATTTGGTGTCTTAAAATTTATTTTTTAAGAAAATGCTTTAGTTTTTCTCTCACAAAAGAAATTTTTGTTGAAAGAAAAGCTAATAAACTATACATCTCCTTCTGTCAAAATAATTGTAGGATGCTTTGCCTTGGTTCAATAGCTATTAGGGAATATTGAGAAAAGGAAATTTCAGTTATGCAATGTGTTGAATGGCTTTAGATGCACTGACAAATACATGAATATGTGAAATAATACATGTGTAGAATAAGACTTGTTTGCATAAGAAATTGAAAATTTTTCTTTCAAAGAATTGTTTTGCACGGTTTATTGAGTCGAGAGTCTCATCATATTCATACGTCAACACCCCCTTCGAGGAAAAATAAGAAAGTAAACTAAAATTTACACTAAAATCAATCAATTACTTTTTTTTAGAGCAAACCAGCATTAGCTAGATTAGGACCTTGGGATAAGCATGTGAGTCAACTACGCAAGGTTGAAAATCAAAACTAGTGTTGTTAACGAGTGAAAAATCCTTCTGCACTCATATTACCAGGACCACTCCACTTACAATGGAGCGAAATACGAGACAACATTTGATTGTGATTGAAGGTAGCCCGCCTTCTCTTACAACTCCTTTAGTCATTCTGTGTATCCTACCCACACAGCGTGCTGTCTATGACTATGTCCCCCTGGTAATGTCTATGATTTGAGGTATCTCTAGTGGCCAAGCTTTCTAGGTACTTACACAAGGTGACTGGGACGGGCTGTCCTGGTACCTACAATGGACGGACCTACTTTGTCTTCCGTTTTTGGGAGGGTGCTCGTCTTCACGAGATTACTTGGCCCCTCAATTTGAGGTTCGGGGGAAGCTCAAAAGTAATTGTAACCATACATTTGGCCATCCTTCTCTGTTACTCATTGAGAAACTAGGTTTCATCTCCAGCAATAAGTGTTTACCAGGCGAGGTAATTTCCTCTATTTGTTGATTGACATATTTAGTGTATTTTTTATTTATAGGCACCTGAGTGCTATCGTTTTTGAGACTTAAAGAATATCACACTAAAATTTATATGATAAAACTTAACAGCCATTATGGTTACATCCAACCCTCATCATCAATCCAGACAATTGTTAGGACTTCCTCTACTCATTGTGGAGGATCCGCTGAGTTCCACTAACTCAGATTCCTCATCGACGATTCTGATTTGCCAGAGGATTTCTTTAGGGAAGGATTTCTTCCTCATTTCAATACTTTTCTTACAGATCCATCAGACCCTATAGTTACTCCCGCAGTACCAATACTTCCTTCTTTAGTTTGAGGAACATTCCCATCTATCCAGTCGGCGCCTGAAGGGTTGTGGAATTATAGAGACACTGTTGGTCCTCTACCACCTCCCTAGTCGACGGTCACTACAACACTGTTAATGTGGAACCCTGCAATCCCATTCATCCCAGGTACTGCAACTCACATAACACCCTCTATAAGTGGAACCCAGCAGATGCTAGGTTCCGCTCCTATGGTGCCACAAAGCATACCTTCAACTAGTGCCACATATAGTTCTCCATATAACACTCAATGCGACACTATGGGTGTGGCCCTAGTTTACCGAAACCAAGGTCGTCCGCCAATGTATAGTTACAACCCCCAAATTCAAACATCTGGAGCAGTTCCCAATATGCACATGATGATGGGGAATTTCACATTTCCCCCATCGTCATAGTTCCCCCATCATTCTCAGGCATGCATGGATAGTTGCTGATCAACATAAGTTTTCCCTCTATCAATCAAATCCGTACTATTAGTTCTGTGTCAGTTGGGAATCCACAAGGGATTCCCATCCAAACCATGGGGGCACCCTAATCACAAGCTCAGATGAGTCAAGGGGGCACCACTTATACTGGGGGCAACTTCATACCTTAGTATCAAAATCCCCATGGCAATCCCATCTACAACACCGTACCACAAAGCAACTGTTACACCATGCAACCCATGTACACCATGGGGAACCAAACGGTGGAAAGAGCACAAAGCTCCTAAGGTCATCCGTCATCACCATGGTCTGAGTCGGGGGCACCTAACAATTTTCCTTTTTTGGCAACATTGGATATCCCCAACTTATACAAGTTGACAAACGACCCCATCTACCACAACTTACAATGGCCACCGATCCTGCATAAAATACCGACGAACATTCCTAAGTTTGACGGAAAACAAGGGGAGGATCCGGGAACTCACGTCACCACCTACCATCTATGGTGTCTTTCTAACTCTATGGTCAATGACAGTGTCTGTTTACATCTTTTTTCCTGCACCCTCACTAGAAATGCTGCAAAATAGTATATTGAGTTACCACGTGTGTCAGTGAATACCTTTGACGCTTTAGCGATAGAGTTTCTAAAGCACTTTCAGTTACCTATCCGTTATGAGAAAGGGACAGAGCTCCTTACTTCGTTTCGTCAAGATACTGCCACCCAAATCTCCGATCATATCCATGAATGGAGACGTAGGCGGAGGTTAGTCAAAGATCCCATCCCTGATTTTCTCTTAATAGACTAGTTTTGTAAGTCGCTACTCCAAAAAATCACTAGAGATGTCGCTCTAGGTGGTGCAGTCACAGAGGACTAATCCATACGTCATGCCCAGCACTTAGATTTGATCCATTCATAGTTTGGCACTCTTTATGACATTATCCACTATGCTCCCGGTAACCCCAATCCTCCCACCACTCAGTGCCCTGGAGTGCATGCCGATGGGATCGTCAACGCTACCTCCACGGGCACTGTCAAACAACTTAGTGGGTCCGTTGCCAAGTTGGTAGTGGACCCCTCTACCAAAATTATTGCTCTTCCTACCACTGTGATTAACTCTATGCAGTCTACACAGAAATCCAGTAGCAAGAACAAGAAGAAACATAACAAGGCCGCTTCTTCTAAGGAGCAGTCATCTAAGCAGCCCAACCCGAAATAGAAGGTTGCTACGCCTACTGATGCGGAAAAGGATAAAGGCACCAACTATTCATGCAAACTCTATATTGAAGAACATGTAACCTGGCATTGTCTGCGTCTTCATGAATGCATGGATTACCTTGCCAAGAAAGATTCTAGTAACGCACCTGTTTTCCTTAGTAATCATTTTCCTAATCAACCGTAGCAAAATCTCATTGGCAAAAAACCACAACCCACATTAGGTGGCAATGATAGTTCGCATCATCCTTCAACTGGTTAAGGAAGTTCTACCGTTTATACATTTGAAACGGTAGAACTAACAACTAAAGCCAAATCTTATGAATCTCCTGTCACTCTGGCAACAGAATTATCCACAGGTCAAAACCCATCGCTGCCCAACGATTTATGAATCGAAAGGCTGTTTGAGGACTTTGTAATCTGACCCCCCAAAGTGGCACTTCGATGCACAAAGCACAACACATCTGCATGTGCTGCCCAACACTATAACATTGTAGAGGATTTGGCGTAAGCACTGTCAGCTATGTTGGCACTCAAAGTCTTACAAACATGCCTTAGCCAAAGGAAAGCTTTACTTTTGGCTATCGGGGGTATTTACGCTATGGATTCCATGCTCGCTATTTTCAACATGGATAAGTGTAAACCTTCCCTTTCCCACTAGCTTGCATTTTAGGTGCATATTACCTCAAAAGGTAAAGTTATACACCGAACTGTCATCGATGAAGGTGCTTCAACCTGTGCCATGTCGGCTTCATGTTGGATCGCCTTTGGTTTCCCAACCCTCTCCTAGCCATCTAACTCCCTTAAAGCTTTCGATGGCCACAACTTTGTCCAAAAATGATACTTAGCCTATTTTCCCATCACTTCAGCTGGGAAAACAGAAACAATGGATGTAGAAGTCGTGGACAAGAGACTCGACTATAATCTGTTGCTCGGTCGCAGTTGGACATATGCCATGATGGGCGTCATATCCACTGTCTTTCGTATCATCCTATTTCCATTGGATGGAAAGGTCATTACAGTGGATCAGTTGTCTTTCTACACCCCTGATTATTCACCATTACCAAATGACTCCGTACCCCTAGTAGAAGATGTAACTGACAGTTTTGTCAGTATAGGTACCTGTTTGTTGAAGGCTTCCTCCTTGATGGGTTGTTTTCCTCTTCCATCGCTGCAATTTCCACAATAAATCAACATGCTTTGATCAATTCCTCATGAACCGACCAATCCCTAGATCCTAACGGCGCCTTCAGACCTTGACACGTACGGAGACCAAATGCCACTGTCATCAGCTGAATCAGCCTACAAAGACATTCAATCACCATCCACATCTCCAGTCATGTTGGCTATCTCTTACGGTACCACCCCCCTTGCCATAATAGCTCCTCCTTTAGATCCGTGCAATCAACTCCCATCAACGGACAAAGTCGTTCGAGAAATCATGAGTTTTGGAGAGCAACATTGGGAGGATTGGCATATTTGGGGTCTGACATCTGACTCAGACATGATGCTGCTTCAAGTCGTATCCTTAGACACAAATGAAATCATTTCCCCACCCTATACAAGCATTCAAACTCTTAGGGTGGATGAAAATATGGACGACACTTCCAGGTCATTACCCATTGATAGCTTAGTCATGACAGGCACCATGGAAGACACCCAGATGACAACAGATTATAGTCTTGAGGAAATTGAAAGCTCCACTTGCCTACATGAGGAATTCCATGAAGAATTTGTTTGGTCTCATGAGGAAATGCCCGACTTTAATCCGTTTTTTGTCACGCATGAGATCCAACTTTACGACGAGGCAAAATGAAATGGGTGGCCAACTCCTTCCCTTGAAATAGCCATTGAACCCATGCCCGGCCCTATAGTCGAAGAAAAATGCCTACTATACCTCAAACAACTAGATAAAACCAGTCAAAATGCCAATTTGGCACTCACAACTCATAAGGAGCAGGTACAAGCCCAATTTGCAAAAGCGGTTAGGTTTTCTTCTTTTCAAGAAGGCGATTTCGTATCGCTATATCATCCAAAAGATAACCTCTTAGAGGCATGCATGCTTCGACCCATATGGATAGGTCCCTATGTCATAACAAAAGTCCTCCCCTCAAGGGCATATGAACTACAGGATTGGGATGGAATTCCACTCAAGGAGCCCAAATACAGGCTCTATCTAAAAAAGTATTGTGCCTAATGTCGTGTTGGGCATGTTCTTTGTAATTTTTTGTATTCATAAGTTTTGTTTACCTTTTTTGATGTGATTGGTCTGTTTTGTTATTTAGTGGAGCACTTGTCTCATGCATTCTCCTCGCAATGCAGATGTCATCGCTTCCCTTAGCATACATAGGATACGTGGATGGTGCCAGTTGTGACACATGGCACATTGCATTAGCTGCTTGGGTCATCTATACACCCGAGTTAGAACTATTTTTCTCCGGGGGAGTATTTCTTGGTACTGCCACCAACAATATTGTCGCGTACATGTCCGTCATTTTGCTTCTCATGGAAGCGTCATCAAGGGGCATCTCCAATCTCGTGGTTAGGTTAGAATCCCATCTAGTTTTTATGCAATTGACAAACTATTATCACGTCTATAATCCAACCTTGTTATGTAATTATCTAAAGGTGCAACTCCTAGAACGTCGATTTGAAATAATTCCTCGAGAATTAAATACAGTTGTTGATTCGTTAGATAACTATGTATTAGATTGGCATTTGTCACATTTGTTATAGCAGCATGCAAGAGAAGTAAAACATTTACTAAAGTTAAAAATTTGTCACAAAAAACATTTCAAAACAC